>OVAQ01000521.1:0-29751 GCA_900406345.1 Erysimum cheiri
CCTTTTGTTCTTCACGGCCCACATTTGGTTTCTCACTTACACTCATGTGTGTGTGGAAAGGTTTGTATTAACACACATGTTTCGTTTTTTTTTGGTATCACTGTCACGAAATTCTATCGCAAAAGAAAAACAATCGAGCTTGAAGTCAGGGTGGCCGCAATCTTCTATGCCAGGTATTGATAAGGCCATGTACTATCTCCCACTTTTGTTCTTTATCTTCTCTGTATTCAACACTCTTCCTTGTGCTTCAAGAAAGAAAGAACTTGGATTGTGTGAGACTTTGTTTCGGTGTGGAAACATCGCTACTGGTTTCCCCTTCTCGGGTGGGAATTGTTACAAAATTTGCGGTCATCCATCGCTGCAGCTTTGCTGCATCGAAAACACTTATTTGTTCATCTCAAACCAGGATTTATATGTGCTGCAAATATATCAAATCTCTCCACTTCTTATCTGGTTCTTTTTGCTCTTCCGCATTCACCAACGCAACAATTGTTGCAGAGCTTTGTCGAAGAAAGCTTTGCTGAGGTGGTCGGCGCTATTTGCCGCTACCATTTGAGAATGAGTCTAAAGTTACACAAAAAGTATTCCAACAAGAATCACTAAGGATGCAGAGTATACCAAGTCTAATAATTTTGGAAAACATCATATCAAGGTATATTTTATAATATGACACGAATTCATAAACTTTCAACATTATTCTATAAAGATTTTCAAATCTATTATATTAATGTTTCTTCACCTTCTTTGGAAATTGAGGAACTTGATACCATAGGCGAAGACAAAGAGAAAGAGTAGGATCCAAGCAATGTGGACAACGGCTACAACTGGTAAGAAGTCATGTTCGAACCCAACTCCTTCTTTGAGCAACGTTTTGAGATCTATGTCTCCGATTCCAGTGATGTGCACCATCGAATCCTTGTCTCCTACTTGAGATGTGATGAGTCCGTACAATGTCCAAGCCACAGGTGTTGCCCAATAGTACCATCTCCACCATATTGGTATTTGCTGCATTTTATTCCAAACAAAAACTTAAGCTCTTAAAAACTTTTGCTGATTTTATTAAATGTAAGTTGCTTAATTTACCGGTCTGGGGATGAGGAAACCGGAGAAGAGATTCCAAAGACTGAGGAAGAAGGACATGCAGATTCCAGCAATCTGATAGTTTGGTGTCAAGGCCATAAGCATCATACCGTATAGCGTGAAGTAGATGAAGCTTGTTAACATGTAGTAGTAGAACCACAAGAATTTGGCCACAGTCCATTCACATCCGATCATTGAGTATAGGATTAGCGTGTAAATTCCGGTTTGTATAGTATTGTACATGATTTCCACTGCTACCTGCACCATTTTAAGATTCTTGGTTTGAGTTTTGATGGTGGTCTAACCCGTACATTAGGGAAAATATCATAAAACATTAAGACAAATTATTAGAATGGTTTTAACCTGAGAAATTGCATATGGAATGGCAGAGTACATTCCAGCGGCTTTTTCGCGGTAGAAAACTGTTCGCTCAATGGCAATTGCGGGTTGAACTGTTGCGGCGTTGGTGGCACCGAGGAACAATACAGCAGCGTACATGGCTCCAAAGAAATTATTCAGGTCTTGTTCGTTCTCTCTGTTTTTTTTTTCGGATTAACCCGTCAAGTTTTGATAAGATGCTAGTTTAATAATGGAGTAGAAGAAAGCAAAAAGGCTTACATTGTTGTTCCTATTTGCCAGAAAATTAGACCAAACAAGACACCAATGACCACTGTCATGAGAAACCGGATGGCATTGTACTGTGGATGTCTCCAGTATGACCAATACTGTTTCCAGAAGCAAGCTTTGGTTTGAGTAGAAAATGGCTGCGCGTACTTGGTCCGGAAGTATAGATCCTTTGATCCAGGTGGTGGAGTACTGAGCTCTTTGATGAGTTCTTGATTCCTCCTGAGTAAAAGACCAAGTTCATATTAAAAAGATAGTTTGTAACAATCTGGTTTAGTAGTAATGTTTTTTTCTTAAACATACCAATAAAGAGAGGAGTTAGTGAATATTTGAGCAAAGTCCAAGCTCATTTGTGACTCCATTGAAGGAGTAGTGACGTCAAGCATCCACGTCGCAGGATTGTATCCGTCCTTGATCTTTGGAACACCTTCAATAGCCTGCAAAAAGGGTCTAGATATAATTATTACTTCCAAAGATATATATGCAAAAAATTATATGATTCACCTCAAAGTATTCGACAAGTTTCTGCGAGTGATGCCCTAGACTTCCAGCATATATAACTTGGCCTCCACGTTTCATCAACAAAAGCTACATTAACCAAAGATGATTTGTTAACTTTATTCTGTTTATGGGACTAAAACTGTAATTTTTCGGAAGCAAACCTCATCGAATGATTCGAAAATGTCGATGCTAGGTTGATGAATTGTACAAACAACAGTTCTCCCTGTATCAACGGTATTCCTAACAGTGCGCATAACGATGGCCGCAGCTCTTGCATCAAGACCAGATGTTGGCTCATCCATGAATATTATTGATGGGTTAGCTACCAATTCAACTGCAATAGTAAGCCTCTTCCTCTGTTCTGTCGAAAGACCATCTACTCCAGGAAGGCCAACTATGGAGTTTCTAAGGGGTTTTAGCTCCACCAACTCCATTACTTCTTCAACAAACATCTATCAATCACATAAATAAGTAAAAGAAGTTACAAGTTTATGAGAAAATAGTGAAACTTTTTTTCATAGTAATATACTTACTTCTCGTGTTTTGGCATCTATATCGGCGGAAAGACGAAGCCAAGCTGAATAGATGAGAGATTCATAAAAGGTAACATGTGGAGAATGGATATCATTTTGTTCACAGTAACCACTGACTCGAGCAAATGTTTCTTGGTTCTTTGGGAAACCAGATATGCTAATACTCCCTTCAATGTAGCCTCCTGTTTTTCGGCCGGCCAAGACATCCATTAAGGTTGTCTTACCTGCACCACTAACACCTACCAATGCTGTCAATATTCCTGGTCTGAAAGCTCCACCAACGTCTCTTAGTAATTGAAGACGATCGCCTTCAACTCCTTGAGCTTTCATTTCCTGCAATGTTTAAAGGAACAATGAATGAGAAATATCATTGGTGAACTCTAAAGAGTATGAGAAGCAGTTACATACTGCAGGCATATCCACGTAGTAGTTCACATTGTTGAATGCAAGAGACAGTGGTTGGAAAGGTAAAACCATTCCTCTCTTTGGTTCATCATTTGAAGGACTATTGAGTTCCACTACAGAACCTGCAACTTCTCAGTATTAGTAAGAGCCAAGACACATAATCTACTGCAATAATAATCAAAAAAAAAAAGATAAATAAAGATTAAAGATGTCAAAGATTACACCTTCTGTTCCATGGCTGTTCCCTTTCTGCTTTTCTTTACCTTCTTCCACAACTGTGGCTTTGGAGTTACCAATAGCTGGAGAAATATTATTTTCAAGAACTTGTCAATTAGAAAACCATTATCTTCCAAAGTCTGGAATAACCAGAAAATTAGAAATAAGAGCACTTACGGTTCAAATACATCAAAGCTAGTATGTAAAAGAGATTAAACAACAAAGAAAACCCAAGTAGCGCCACGATACATATCCAAAACCAATATGGCTGTGTAAAGAAGCCGCGGCTCTTCAGCAAGACTTCTCCAACTGTTTTTGCGTTGATGCTGGTATCATAGTTGGGCTGCATCATGTAACATAACATATTTTGTATCACAATTAGCAAAGAGAAGCCAACAAGATGAGGACTTAGTTTAATCTTACACTTCCCCATCGCTCATCGAGAAATTCGTTCATAACAATAGCAGTCTGTCCATACATCATAGGGGATATATAATATGCCCAAGTCATCCATGGCTTGATGTCATCTGTGAAGCAAAAAAATATATAATATGTTACTATCATTTAACAATATCATAGAGAGTAGCCAAAAATGATATCAAAAGAAATGGGACTAAATTTGATTATGTTGCTCAAATAGATTTCATATCTTTAAGGACTTACATTGTATCTGCTCAAATGTTTTACTATATGCTAAAATTTTTGTATGGTTTCTTTTACTTCCTTGTGTAAAAAGGAATCATCTGTTTACCTTTAGCAATAATGAAGCCTCCAAGAGTAAATACAATTAGCAATGTGAAGGTCCCGATTGAGTTAGAGATTACTTCAGTTCTTCCAATGGCTCCAAGGAATCTAAACAAAGAAAGGGCCATCTGATTCACACAGAAGTATGCCAGCAACTGCCGGAAAAACCTATTGGGACAAGTTTAGTTAGTTCAAGAGAATGTCAATACAAGAATATAAAAAAAGTTGTTTAGTGATCTTCATGATGCACTAGAAGCAAGAGAAAATGTACCTTGCAGCTGAAGGAGCAAAACCGATAGTATAATATGTAAGACCGATCCATATTCCTGATTCGACAAGAGATAACGGTATCTTCAGAAGCCATGCTGGTAAGGCAAAAGCCCATGGAGGATAGAACAAGAAGTCCCTCTGCTTGTAAAACACCGGTAGCCTCATCACTGTGAATGCTAGTTCAGCTAGTCCATTAAACATTACATTGACCAAGCTGAAAAACAGAGCACCATAAAACTTTTGACCATCTTGCACGGTACCAACATGCATTTCTGTCCTAAGATATACCGTCATGGTAATCAAAGACATGATTGTTATCTGAACGGTCTTAAACACATACACAAAGGAGTTACGTTTCATAAGCAACCATTCTCTATCAAAACATGCTTTGAACAGCTCCCAGTTTGATATACCATACTTTTGTGTGACTAATGCAGCAGAATGAGTTTTAGCTTTGTCATAAGGAACCCTGAATTCTGAAATGAGTTTTTGCCCGGTGTGAAAAGAATTGAAGCCGGTCGAAAAATCACTCACTGACACATAGTTGTAAGGTTGTTCACTCCTGTTCCAATACTGTTCTTGGTCCTTCTTAGATGTCACTTCTTGTAGAAAGTCTGCAACTCCTTTCCTTTCAGGACATTGGAAACCAAAGTACTCAAAGAACTCAAGAACATTTTCGCGTGGTCCCTGGTAGACAATTTGTCCCTCTGAGAGTAGGATAATGTCGTCGAAAAGCTCAAATGTCTCCGGTGCAGGTTGTAGAAGCGAAATAATCATCGTCACATCGGAAATATGAACTAATTGCCTCATGAACTTGCAAATTTGGAATGTTGTGGAACTATCTAACCCTGTTGATATTTCATCCATGAAAAGAGCTTTCGCCGGTCCAACCAACATCTCGCCTGCTCAGTTAAGATAAGAGTCATTTACTGTAATGACTCATAGGTCTATCAAAGTAAACATATGTAATACTCAAAGTTTTACCTGTTGTTAGACGCTTTCTCTGTCCACCAGAAACACCACGTCTCATTACGTCTCCAACAAGTATGTCAGCACAAATGTCTAAACCAAGTATCTGTCATTAACCAAGAATAAGCTCAAAATATGTTTTTTTTTTTTCACTTTTTTAGAATAAGAAAGACGCATGTACAAATGCTTTACCTTAAGTACATAATCTGTAATTAAACTTGTTTCTTGCCCTGATATTGCAATAGATTTCATGAATGCATCAATTTTAGGGTCTGGCTTTATTCCTGCTTCTCTCTCCCTTCTTGAGAGTTCAGTCAGAAGCTGGTAACGACTCCCAACACCTAAACATCTTCCCGCGAAATCAAGTGTCTCTCTCACCGTCATTTCTCCAAAGTGAAGGTCATGTTGACTAATGTAGGCACATGTCTTTTGAGGAACAAACTCGCTAAACTCATGACCGCAGTAAGTTATCCTCCCGGACATCTATTTGCCATTTACCGATCAAATAATGGTAAGCCTTGGAAATGTTAACTTAACCAAGAGCTTTTGAGAGCATGATAGACAACAAACCTGAAGGGTGTCATCGAGCTTCCCAGCCAAAGCTTGTAACAAAGTTGTTTTTCCTGAACTTGGTGGACCAAGCAATAACGTCATCCTGGAATGTTCAAGAACAATGTAACTCAACTCAACTATATATATTCTCACATTTAAAATGTTTCTCAAGATACAATATATCAAAGACCATTGAAGCATTCCCTTTAATTACCTTGATGGTTTGACAATGCCACTGATATCTTTAAGTATTTGAATCTTCCTCTTTTTAGATGGAAGGAGGTGGAAGAATCCAAGGATGCCCTATATACACACAGGAGGCAGAAGAATCTTAAGTAAAGCTTCATCATTGTTTACATAATGCTTCTAAAACAAGAAGATAAGAAAAAAAAAAAAAAAAAAAAAAANGAGAGTAACCAATTGAATGGTATCTACACACATGATTTTTTTTTTTCTTTTTGTTTAGTTACACACATACATAAAATTTGGACCTACAAGGCTACATCCCAAAAAGGAAAAATATTTAGGCCAAGACGAATAAAGCCAAAGTTAGGGGTTATCTTCTTCACTTAGATATTATTTTCTCAACGACATTGCACAAGTGAAAGTTACCAAATATAAACAAAACAACACAACACAAGACCAAAAGGAAAAAATAAATTTCAACCTCCATTGTATTCAAGGCCACGTTGAAGAGAGTCGGAAGCGCTCTACTTGCACTACGCACATCTCCCTCCACTGAAATGTTCTCATACCTTACTTCAATTTTGGGAACTTCGATTCCCACTCTGTTTTCACGAAAAAAAAAACAAAATAAATTCTAAATTTGTTGGACAACAAAATAAAAAAAAAAAGAAGAAGATTTTGTTCTTTAATTAGTTCTCTTACTTGTCTGTTCTTTCTCTCAACCCACGTAGAAACTTTTCGTTATCTTCTTCAACGAAACTCAAAATCATTTCTATAAGTTGTTTCTTCTCCTTAGGTGCGAGATTCATGAGGTCAACTTCCTCTAGACCAATCTTCCCATTGACCGTCGTGGGTTGTGGCAACATCCCTTTACGTAGCCTATCGAACGTAGGCAATCTTTCAATCGCCGCCCACCGGAGCTCCACGTCATCTTCCTCTCGCCTTTCGCTCCTTCCAAACACCTCATCAGATGGAGACACGAACACATCTCTAAAGCTTTTGGAAGCTCCTACCAAACTTCGGTTACTGGTGGAGGCCAAACTTCTCCTCCCACTCATTGTTCCGACCAGATCTTCATCTTTTCCAAACATCGCCGCCACGGCCAATGAGTCGTCTGGTTTGAATTGCGAGGAAGGAGGCAGATATGCGTTAGACATTTAAAGGGAGATGGAAACTTGAAGGTGAGAGAAGAGGCGGGGTGAAGTCTTTTGAATAATAAATATATGTAGATTTAAAAATAAAACTATATATATGTATATAATGTTAGAAAAAATTAAAATGTCTACTAGTATAATATTGCAAATTTTAACATAAAAAATAATCTTTAAACACACTTAATTTGAAACTTAGATACTGCAGCCCTCGAAACAAGGGATTTTCATCACATGACTATTCAAAGCATTTGGCTATTCCCATGCAATCCATTAATACAACAGTAATTATGAGTGTCATCGTAACCATATTCATTAATACTAGTACTTCGTACTAAGTACTAATAATGGAATTCAAAGCATTTATTTTAAGATATAGAGTCCCCAAATTAAGAAAAATTGCAACAGAACAGCCATGTGCTCGACAAATTGGTTATCAAGATTCAAGACCATGATGGAGACATTGGCCTATCGCTTTCTCTACTTTTCATTCATGGACCAAAAAAAAAAGTCTCATTCGTGGAACTTTTCTCTCTTTCTTTCACACGTTTGTTTCTCTCATATGTATGATTTGATTTTACTCTTAAACTTGCAAAACCACTGAATGATCCAAGGAGTATCATATTAGGAGATCAACATCCAAGTCCAAATTTAAGAATAAAGGCAAATAATAAGAATTCTGCAGTATCTAAGTTTATTAATTATGGCCTTATCCAACCCATTAATTTAGAAGCACACATGCACATGTATAGCGGCACCTACGACGACGTACTTTTCTTTCATTTCATATTTATTTATTTTGTGTCATTAGTTTGGACTTTTATACTATATATATGGACAAGGTTACGTGACGTTGTACGTTAAAACAATGCACATTCAATAGATTGACCTGTCAAAAAACTCAAAACTTTCATTGCACGTTATATATAGGGTCGCCATATCCCTATCGCGTGTAAAAAGAAAATAGGGTCGCTATGGATCACGTTCATATGGTTTAATTAGTTCTGATCGTTTCTCCAACTATAAATATACAAAATCATATTTTATTTTCTGTTTTTTGTTAACTAACAATATCATATTTTCTCGGGCCATGTTTCAGCATAACAAAAAAAAAAAATCACAAAAAATGCATGGTCTCATGCATGCGCATACTTTGTAAATTGTAATCTATAAGCAGCCAACGATATTAGGTCACTAAATGGGGTTGAAATATCACTTTCTCCACTAAAAAATAAGAGCCAAAAAAATCCATACAATCAGCAGAACCATATATGTTCCGGAGGAAAGCCACTTTCAAAATGCGGGATCAGCCAGTATATAATTGCAAATTAAGAAAAATATATAGGGTTCATGACTTTACAAATTCAATAACGATTAACCACATATAAGCGTTTGAAATAATAATAAGATTTGGTGACTTATTACAAGCTTCATATATTATATTGGAATACCCAATTACAAATTTTATATATAATATGATATCTCTAATAAAAACTGCAACAGTAATTGTGAGGAAAAGTAACGGGTTAGTTGTGTAGGAGAACAATATTAAATGTTAAGCAGGCAAACAGAGCCCAACAGATGATGATGATGATGATGAGGCCCATCAAGCCCAAGAACCAGTCAACAGCCACAGCAAGTCAGCAACGGCTAGCAGAGTCTCAAACCAACATTGCAACTCGTCCTGTTTTGTCTGCACCTGTGATACAGTTCACTAACAGATACAATGTGCTACAGGATAGTGATATAGTGAGGTGTCATCTCTATCTAATAAAACTCTAGATTGTTCAGAAACTGTTCCTAGGGTTTCTCTATATAAGAACAGAGTTGTAAAACGGTTCCGTAAGCAATAATAATGCAGCCTTGACATTTCTCTTCTTCAAGCTTAGTCTTGTTCTTTCTTAGATTTCATTCTACTCACATTGTATCAGAGCATGTTAAGTAGACAAACAGAGCCCAACGGATGATTAGCCGTTTGCTAAACGAAAGCTGTTGAGCTCTGTTTGTCTGCTTAATATTGAAATGATCGTTTGCTAAACGAAATATGTTCACAAAATGGTGAAAAATCTCCCATTGAAGGCTTTGCATAAAAGATATTAATCTGTTCCCCACCAGCCACCAATATAAAATTGAGTTTACCAATTTGTATTGCCTGTTTAATTCAACTCGGTAGAAGTCTTACTCGATGTCTCAATGAAGGGTTATAAAAAAAAAGTTCTTGATTGGTTCTTCCTTTTTAACCTGTAAATACTATGTTTGTGGGTGATTATGATTGTTGATGTTTGATAAAAATTATGAAAATTGTTTGGTATCGTTCAAGTTGTTTGAAACCCAATTTAAGTCAAAACAAAATTTTCGCAAATGTTTATTACAGCGAAAATGTCTGGTGTTGTTGATATATATGTATTTTTTAAAAATACCTTAAATAGTAATAAAATTTACAAAAATCAACTAAAACATTGAAATAAAGTTTGTCTTCTATCAGATACTATTATAGTAAATACTTATAATGTATACACATGATTAAGTGAGATATTTAAAAAAATTTAACTTAATAGAAAAGAACAAAAAAATCAGAAAAAGTAAACTAAAATACACTGACAGGCTGACAGCCCAAGTCTTCGCTTCTGTCCCCACTTGATCATGGTCCACATGCCACTCTCCCCACTTGACATGGTCGTGAGAGGCTGCTTATCTGTCTCTGTCTGTCTCTATCTCATCACGTTATTTGCTCATCTTCTTTCAACAAAAACCAAATCAAGAAAACACATTCTTTCATAAACCAAAAGAATCATGTACCATCTCCTCAATTCTAGTCTGATCTTGTTCTTCCTTTTCTCCTTATTTCACCATCTTCCTTGTGCTTCAAGCAATCAAGGACTTGGCTGGTGTGGGACTCTGTTTCAGTGTGGAAACATCTCCGCAGGTTTCCCCTTCTGGGGAGGGAATCGTCGCAAAGATTGCGGTCATTCATTGTTGGAGCTTCACTGCAACAAAAACAACATCACCTCTCTATTCATCTCAAAACAAGAATACTCTGTTCTCAATATAGATCAAACATCTAATACTCTTAGACTTGCCAAACAAGACCTTCTAGGTTCATTTTGCTCCTCTGTATTCACCAACACAACCTTACCTTCCGAAATTTTCGAGCTTTCACCGACCTACAAGAGCGTCACCGTATTCTACCAATGCTCCTCGTTGCTACCTGACCTTCCTAGTTACACATGTCCTGAGATTGGTCCAATCTCAGTGTCTGAAAACCCGGGAAAACATCCTGAGAGCTGCCGTTCGAGTTTCACTTTGAAGGTTCCTAAAAGTTTTGTTACAAACGAGAAAGAGTTGAATGTGACCAATTTGGAGAGTGTTTTAAGAAAAGGGTTTGAGGTGAAAGTGGCGGTCAATGAGAATGTGTGTCAAGAATGCTTATCCTCTCGTGGAAGATGTTATGGCTTCAACCAGGACTTAACACCAGGGGGGGCTAAATGTCGTCCACCAAAAGGTATGTTTCATTTCATTCTCTAAGTGATTTTTGACACTTTTAGACATAAATTACTTACCAGTGAGCTATAGAGAGAAGGTAAGACAAGAGATAGCTGAACTATTTTGAATTCGTCTTTCGTCTCCTGCGAATAAGCATTAACTTAGCATAAGTCTCTTTTCCTTACTATATTTTCTTCTTGTTCTTTGACTTGTTCAACACACTATCTTTCTGTAATATATTTGGATTGTTCAATGTGTGTAGACTCTGAGGGTACTTGTGGATATAATCGGACCTCACCTACGTTCGTCTGCTATTGTAAAGATCCGTATAGCCTAACATGCACTTTGGACAGTAAGATTTATTTCATTGGATCATTTACAAAAAAAACTCTCTTTAGTTTCAAAGTTTAAAGTTCTGTTTTCAGCTCTAACTTGATTTTCTTTTTGGTGCTATTTGATTAATGCAGAATCTCATACTCGATTGAAAATTCTAGGTACCTTTCTTCTCTGAGTTAAATTTTCATTTCAAGATCAACTTTGGTTCTATGGTAACAAATTTTACTTATTAAATGGTTTTGCAGGTGCTGCGTTGATCTTGATTCTCATTGGTTAGTTTGCTGCCTAGAGATAACTTAAATTGTTTTTGATCTTCCTAAATTGTGTTTCTGATTTGGTTTTTTACTATCAGGTGTTGTTGTTGCCCTGGTATTTCTTTGCCGATGTTGCCGAAACAAGATCAGAAAGAAAAAAGCATCAGATACTCTTGGAGTCCCTCCTAGACCTGTTGTGACCAACCAACCATATCGCTCGCCTCCATCTGTGGTTTGGGCCTCGAGGTTAAAAGATTTTCTAAGATTCTGAAACATTTTAACTTTTCGATGTAAGGTTGCATATAATATGTAAATTCGATTTGTTTGAATAAATTTTACATTCGTTCATTACTTTCGAGTATGTATAACCTTCACAACGATTTTATACACAAACTTAAGAGTTCCTATGTTCAATCTCGGAGGTGTTTGAACTTTCCTCTGAAATCCAAGAAGATTCAAGAAGAGGTACTGTAGGAATTTGCTGCAAAACAGGTCTAGGTGGTACTTCAAGAGCATCTAAGGTTCCTTCCATCATCTCTACAACTCTGTTCATTGGTGGACGATCTGATGGGGAAGACTGAATACACCATAAACCGACCAACGTCATCTTCTTTGCTATCTCCTCTTCTTCGCTGCTGATTCCATTCTTGATATGTTTTCCCTTCTCAAGATCCCCACTGTTTACCTTCTCAAGATCCTTGTAGATCCATTCTGGAAAGTACATTGAGCTTGCGTTCGATGCAGAGTTTTGACCAAATCTTTCTTTATTCCTTGCACCTATCATTTCAAAGACCAACATTCCGTAGCTATACACATCGGATTTGTGAGAGACACTCCCATAAACTCGAGAGACCATCTCTGGTGCAATGTATCCTATCGTACCTCTTGTGTCCAGTAAAGACAAGACGCTTTCTTTCTTCTCGCAGAGTTTAGCTAGTCCGAAATCAGAAACTTTAGGGGAAAGATTATCATCCAACAGCACGTTCTGAGGTTTAATGTCGAAATGCACGATCCTTGTTTTGCAGCCATAATGCAAGTACTCTAGACCACGAGCAACTCCTAGCGCGATCCCATACAGTTTCGTCAAATCCAAATTTATTGAGGTCTTTTCCGAGATGAACCTATCGAGTGACCCATTTTCCAAAAATTCATATATAATTGCTCTTCTTGAACCTTCAGAACAGAATCCAAGGAGGGAAACAATGTTGACATGAGAAGTTTGGCTCATACTAGAAACTTCATTGATGAAGTCTTCACTATTATTACCCTTTGATTCT
This sequence comes from Erysimum cheiri, assembly GCA_900406345.1. NCBI lineage: Eukaryota > Viridiplantae > Streptophyta > Magnoliopsida > Brassicales > Brassicaceae > Erysimum > Erysimum cheiri. The sequence continues at coordinate 12,582 of OVAQ01000521.1, forward strand.
TTCAAGACTTTCACCGCAACCATACGGCCATCACAAAGGGTTCCTCTATAAACAATTCCAAATCCGCCTCTTCCAACCACTTCCGCAAATGACTTTGTAATTTTCTTCACTTGCTTATAACTATAATGTTTGAGTGGAATAAGGGCCTTCAGCTTCTCTTGTCTCCGATCATCTGATGTTTTTCTCCTTCGGAAAATTCGGACTTTGCAACAAGGGCACAGTAACAACATGCAAGCAATGAAACCTGCTACTGTACACGAAGCTGTAAAAGAAAAAGAAAACAGAGAAAATCTTTCTATTAGTAACTTTTTATGATCGAGCAATTTGAAATATCTCTAGACATTAAACTTACCTAAGAGAATGTAGATGATCATTAACACTGTAGAACAAGTAAATAAGTAAAGAATTAGTCATCATTAACAACATATTTTGAAAAGAAACAAACATTAAACTCAGAGAAGACAAATTTTGAAGGAAAGGTGAAACTAGTCGCACCTATTCCATTCCTAAGAATATCTGCAACAATCAAATGGCACCAAAAATAAGGTTAGTTGAAATTGTAGACTGAACTTTGACCTTTGATACCAAAAACTTTAAGCTAACTTAATAAGAAGGAAGAGATCTTACTATCGAGCCTTACTCCGCATTGAAAGTCTTGCGGCCCATCTTCACAATAACAGACGAACACACTCGAGTTCTGATTATATCCACAAGAACCGCCAGACGAAGCGCACATCGAACAATTCCAGTTATCAAGCTCAAAACCTTGTTCAAGAGCAATCTTTAGATTCTTTGAATTTGGACTTCTTTGAAGTGTTTTTAACGCCGGACCAGAACACTGACTTTTCTTTTGCACATTCCCCTTAAGTTGTTTAAAACGCCTCTAAACCTGTCAAGTAAAGGAGATGAGAGGTTTCTCGTTACATAGTAACTTCTTCCGTCATCACAGCCAAGTTCTCCAATGTAGCTACGAGCAGAAATAACCGATGAATTTAGTTGGCAGTCGTAGTATAATGTTAACAGCTCTGTCTCATCGCTGAATTGAAGGACTTTTTCGATGAGTGGCTCATCATTTAGTGGGTTTGGAGGACAAAGATCGCCGATATAATCTGCTCTGGCAAGTCTTATGATAGAAATGATAGAAGAGTCATAGCTCATATTTAAGATTCTGAACTTCACGGAGGCGATGTTAAGCTCTGCGAATCGTCCGCTACAATCGAGCTTGAAGTCAGGGTGGCCACAATATTCTCTGCCAGGTTTCCAGAAGGGGTAATAGAGATCTCGCTGATTGCCGCAGCTAAACCGCTTACTGCAGCGTTCCTTAAGCAAAACAGCTGAAAAAAGAAAACAAAAAATGGGATCACAAAGAGCATCTTAAGGATTAGTCAAAGATAGAGATAGCTTGATCATAGTGTTCTCCATTTACTTTGTTTCCTTGGAAGTCACTCAATAGGAAATAGAAACTTACCACTAGGTTGATGTTGTGGTACGCAAGTAACACCACCAGCTGGTGAGGTTATGTTGCAGCAAATCTGTGTGGTACTGTTGAAACCACAGATTCCACGACTGGATGAACATTCTTGACACGGAATCTCGTCGATCGCTAGCTTCATCTCAAAACCTTTTCTTAGGGAACTTTCCAAATGGGTCAAATTCAACTCTTTCTCCTCTGGAACGAAACTCGTTGGAACGTTAACTGTGAAACTGTCTTGACAGGAATATTGGTAATCAAGGCTTTGAGACATTGAGAAAAGACCTAGATCAGGACATGTATAACTTGAGCGGTAAGATAGCTTAGGATCACAGTGGTATAAAACGGTGAGGCTTTTATAAGTTGGGAAAAGCTTAAAGATTTCGCGGGGGAAGATTGTGGTATTGAAATCAGCAGAACAAAAAGAACCTAGTAGGTCTTTTCTGGCAAGTCTAAGAGTGTTAAATGTTTGATCTACATGAAAAACGTTGTATTCATGGTTTGAGATGTTTAGAGAGGTGATATTTTTGAGGCAGCGAAGCTCCAGCAACGGATGACCGCAAGATTTGGGACGATTCCCACCCCAGAAGGGGAAACCTGCAGTGACATTACCACACTGGAACAGAGCCTTACACCATCCTAGGTCTTCTTTGCTTAGAGCACAAGGAAGAGGGTGAATTAAGAAGAAGAGGATCACGACCAGACAATGAGTGGGGGGATGATAGTACATGATTTGTTTGAGATTTGTGATTTTTGAAAAGTGTGTCTTCTATGTGTGTTGAGAGGAGAGGAGAGGAGCATAAAGACCAAGTTAATGTGACATATACAGAATGACGAAGAGCTTTTTTAATCGAATTGCTTTACTAGTTGACTATTATTTAAAGGCTTCCCTAAGTTTTCCAAAGTCAATGGATATAAAATATAGTTTTGGGGGAAATAAAAACATTTATATTTAAAATAGTAAATGCCAAGTGGATCAATTTCTCAAGATAGTGAGATCTTCTTTTTTTTTGGTCAACGATCAAAAGTTCATGAAAACCCTTCTCGTAGAGCAAGCAAAAGAACAATCATGCCATAAACAAATAATTCACTGATTTCATAATTGTGAATTTAGATGTACTAATTAAATGTGACAATAATTAGATAATATTTTAAAGAAATAATATATATATTTTTTTTTAAAAGTAGTGCCAACTAGGCCAATAGGATGAGATCAAAACCTTTCTTTTACCTAATAAGTTAATAATTCAAGTATTTAGAATATGCAAAATCACAATCATGCGTTAAACAAATAATTCAATAGTCTTTTCGATAAAATAAGTCAACAGTCTTTAGATGTAGGAATTAGATGTTATTTCTTAGGGAAAACACTTTTTCTTTTTAAAAGACTTGTCAATTAAGTGCACCAATAATGTGAGATCAAAACATTTCCTTTACCCAAAAATTAATGCTTCAAATATTTAGAACATGCAAAAGCACAATGATGCGTTAAAAATAATTCCACATTGGAGAAACTTATTTCATTATTGTTGATTTAGATGTACTAATGCAAGTGGACCATTTTACATTTTTGTTCTTATTTTTCAGATTAGACCAAACAAGATACCAATAGCTACTATCATCATGATCAGAAAACTGTTGCGAGTACTTGGTTTGGAAGTAGAGATCATTTGATCAGGTGGTAGAGTAATGAGCCCTTGACGAGTTCTTTATTTTTTCTGAGTAGAACACAAAGTTTAGATTAATAAGACAGTATAACACTTTGGTTTAGTAGTGAACTAAGCGTTATTTTGTTGGACAAAATAGGGGTTTGATGTCACACTATCGTAAAAAGATTTAATAAAATATTTTTGTTGCGGTATAGTTTCATTTTACAATATATATAATACTCTTTGATAACAAAACACACACATTATTGAGTTTTCCGGTCTTTAGTTTTCAATCTTTTATGAAAATGCAAAAATTTAAATGTATGAAAGAAAACATATTTTAGGAGAAACTATTATCGTATACATTTCAAAACAAGTCCCTGTCATTCAATTCCAGATTTTGCTTCTTTCTCTAAGAAAATTCTTACGAAAAGACTTGCATGTGATATTTCTATACTATTATCTGAGAAATATATTAGTAAAGAAAAAAACTTTACTGTGTAAAATACTATACAGAAAATGAATACTAAATAACAAAAAAAATTAGATTAGGAAATCCGAAATTGTATGATTGTCTTCTAATTAACTAAATATATTTGTGTATTGTTTTTAGCATTATTTCTCATAAAGTTATTTAAGAAAATAGTTTAAGATCAAATTATTTCTCTCATTTCCACTCAAGATTTAATTTCATATTTTGACTCATTTTAGAGAAAAGTATTACGAAAAGACTTGTATGCGATACGCCGATACCCATAAGGAACAGACAACTCTTTAATGTATGAAGGAAAACAGATTTGAGGAGAAGTATGAATTTTAATATTTCTAAACAAGTCCTTCTCATTCCCAGTCAAGATTTAATTACTTCTATGTTTTGCCTTATTTTTCGAAAAGATTCTTATGGAAAGACTTGTATGTAATTTTTTTTTGGTAAAGGACTTGTATGTGATAAAAAATCTTTAATTTGTAAAATATTAGGGTATCCAAAATGGTTTACCTTATTCTTTGCAAGTTTGCAACGTACGTGTGGGTTTACGGACAAGTAATAAAAAACAATTCCTCTATCTCAGTGAGAAGGTAATGAAAAAAAAGAAGACAAACACCCTATCTCAATGACCAATTATCTCTCTATCTCAATTTCGTGTTTTTGGGGCAACTAATAAAAGACTCAAAAGTCTCTCTATTTGTCACTATCCTTCCTAGACATGCATGGTCGTACACGAGCTTCACCGTTTCCACTTACTTCTTATCTCTCGATCGCTCTCTCGCTCTCTCTTACAATACAAAAGACATTCACCAAAAGAAAAAAAATTAAGGTGAGATTTCGTTAAAAAGACCAAACATAGGTTCCTTTAGTACAGCTCTAATTACAATACAAAAGACATTCACCAATCGCTTCATCTCTTTTCTTCTTCTTCACCCTTTTCTTGTTCACCTGCAACACAATGACCAATCTATCTCTTTCCCTGACAAAATCTATGTCCCTTAAAATCATATGGATGCTCTTTGTGATCCCATCTTGTGTTTTCTCAGCTAATGAGCTTCACAACCGCTGCAGTCAACCGTTTAGATGCGGTAATCAGAGCAGTCTCTTGTACCCTTTCTGGATTCCTGGCAGAGAAGAATGTGGCCACCCAGAGTTCAAGCTCGAATGCAACACAAGTTTTGCAGAGGTTAGCTTCTCCTCTGTGAAGTTCAGAATCTTAGACGTGAATTATACCTCTGGTAGGATAAGACTCGCCAGATCCGAATTTATCAAAAACATTTGTCCGGAATCTCCTTTAAACGTTTCCTTCATGGATAACGTCCTTCCGTTTGCTCCTAACACTGAGCTGCTAACAATTTATTACAACTGCAACTTTACACGGTTAGTTTATACGTTTGGTGGGGTGTTTTATTGTCCAACTATTAAGAGTGGTGAAAACAACAAAAATTACTTTGTGAGGAGAAACCTCTCATCTACTCTACTTGAAGATACCAGTTTAAAAGAGTTCAGGAGATTTTGCAAAAGAAACATCAGTGTTCCCTCATCTGGACCTTCCCTCAACAAACTGCAAACAAGTTCGACTGAAGAATATCTCGCGAAGGTTCTTGAAGACGGTTTCGAGCTTGGACTTAACCAACAATGTCTGAGGTGCATAGGTTCTAAGGGTGCTTGTGGATATAATCAAAGCTCAAGTGAATTCATCTGCTATTGTGCAGATGAATCACAGAAGGGTACTTGCAGTTCAAGAAAAAAAGGTATGAGTTCTTGCCTACATATTCTAATTCCTTAATGTTTGTGTATTGAGTTCTAAATAGCCTTTGGTGTTGTTCCATTGATGCAGGGATCTCTTATGGACTTGCAGCAAAATTAGGTGCTTAACCTTTCTCTACTCTTAAAATATACCTGATTTGATTATGAATATAATTTTTGATCTTCTCAAGAAAGGTTCTTAGCCAGATGATCTATTTTTAGGTTCAGGAGTAGGTGTTACTATGTTCCTGATCTTGATCTTAGCGTTGTTTCACCATATTCTCCGAAAGAGAAAAGCATCGCATCTTGATCAACAGAACCTGACGACACTTCTTCCACAACCAAAACTCAAATCACTTATACCACTGAAGGAGTATAGTTACGCACAAGTGAAGAGAATTACTAAGTCATTCGCGGAAGAGGTTGGGAAAGGCGGATTTGGAACTGTCTATAAAGGGACACTTTCTGATGGACGTATGGTTGCAGTGAAGGTCTTGAACGATTCAAAGGGTAATAATAGTGAAGATTTCATCAATGAAGTTGCAAGCATGAGTCAAACTTCTCATGTCAACATTGTTACCCTGTTAGGATTCTGCTCTGAAGGTTCCAAGAGAGCAATTATTTATGAATTTTTGGTAAATGGATCTCTTGATAAGTTCATCTCAGACAGGACCTCAATGGATAGAGATTGGACGGAACTTTCTAGAATTGCGCTTGGAGTTGCTCGTGGTTTAGAGTATTTGCACCATGGCTGCAAAACTAGAATTGTACATTTTGACATAAAACCAAAAAATGTACTCTTAGATGACAATTTTGTCCCCAAAGTTTCAGACTTTGGCCTTGCGAAGCTTTGCGAGAAGAAAGAGAGCATCTTGTCATTGCTAGACACGAGAGGTACAATAGGGTACATTGCGCCTGAGTTGTTTTCAAGAATGTATGGTAGAGTTTCCCACAAGTCGGATGTGTATAGCTACGGAATGTTGGTCCTTGAGATGATAGGAGCAACGAACGAAGAAAGAGCTGCTCAAAACTCTGTATCAAACACAAGCTCAATGTATTTTCCTGAATGGATATACAAGGATCTTGAGAAGGGAGACACTAGAAAGCTTATCGAGAATGGAATCGACATCGAAGAAAATGAGCTAGCAAAGAAGATGACTTTGGTCGGTTTGTGGTGTATTCAGTCTTCCCCAGCAGATCGCCCACCGATGAATAGAGTTGTAGAGATGCTGGAAGGAAACTTGGATACTCTTGAAGTCCCTCCAAGGCCTGTTTTTCAAATTCCATCAGGACCTTTTCCAGAATCTTCTACGTTTTCGGAGGATACATCGGATACACAGAATTATGTTCCATGAATGTTACATAATTAGATGTTTTTTAATCTTATTCTTATAATTGTAAAAATTTTATAATATAATCATGTCATATTCTCGTTATCTTTTATATATTAAGTAGATAGAGTACACTAAATTCGCCAACTTCATACACAACATCAAAACAACCAGAACTAAAGTTATGCATCACAATGATGAATTCAAGCTCACAAAATTAACAGATAAAATCCACTTTTGAAAAAACTCAAGACATAAAGCTTTGGAAAAAGTTCCTAAATTATTTCGTATTTACTTTTTTTGTTTTGTTTCGTCTGCATCTCCTAATTACTTATTCATAAGGGTAACAATGAAGCATACCACTTAAGAGAATTTGTATCAATAGACCTCACAACCACTTACAATTGGCATTAACCAGTCACTCTCCTTTCACAACTTTCACAAATTGAATATTCTTCTTTGTGATCAGTCAGTTTCAATAGTGAATGATCTATAGAGGAAGAGAATTACAAAGTCATTGATAATATACTACATACTCTCTTTTCAATAATTGATTTTTCTTCTTCCACGTTAGTCAACTTCGGTAGTGAATGGTCTTTCCCGTTTTCCTTACTCCTTTTTTCTGAAATAATTTTAGATTTTCTGGAAATAAACAATCAAACAAAGAAACTTTAAAAAGCCTTTTGCCTTGCTCATTTTTAAAATAATGGACCTTTGAGATATTGTTTTTATTAGGTTTTTAGAGATGTTAAAGCACGTATACTGTGTTTTTCGTTGAACTCTTAGTGATTTAATTATATTTAACCCTTATCACCCGAAAACAACCTTCATTAAGAGTATTTTTGTCTTTTGACCATTGAGGAGTATTTGAGACTAAATTTTGAATCTGAGGAATATCTCAGATTAAATCTCAGTCGTCATACGTAATAAAAATAAATAATACTCCGTAGCTTTTAAAGAGCTCCCGCGTTTAAGCTTGCAATAAATATCTTGAAAACCCCTAACTTCAAAACAGAACACAGAACACACAAATGGACCGAACACAATCTCCAAAGCTCTCTATTTGCTGTCTGGGAAACACTTCATGTCTTAACCGTGAACAGCCGGTCAGGCTGTGACAACCACAGGTTCGCCAATAACCTCACCTTTGCCGATCGCTCTCCCCTCCTAGCCTTATGCTCTTTCCTCCACTTGACCTACATCGAGCCAGACGTTGGGACGCTAGCTTTCAAGTGGTCAATTCCCACGCAAGACAAGTTTTTGATGTATGAAGGAAAACAGATTTTAGGAGAAAGTATGAATTTTAATATTTCCAAACAAGTCCTTCTCATTCCCACTCAAAATTTAATTTCCATTAATCTCATTTTGCTAAAAGATTATTATGGAAATGCTTATATGTGATATTTTTTATACTATAATTTCAAAAGATATATTAATCATTTATTTGTAAAATATTACCTAGAATATGAATACTAAATTTAAAAGAAATTAGATTAGGGTATCAAAATTGGTTTACCTTATTCTTTGCAACGTACGTGTGGGTTTAACGACAAGTAATAAAAAACAATTCCAAGTATAGATTATAATAAACAATTTCGTGTTTTTGGGGCAACTAATAAAAGACTTAGAAGTCTCTCTGTTTGTCATTATCCTCCCTTGACATGTCCTACACGAGCTTCACCGTTTCCACTTACTTCTTATCTCTCTTACAATACAAAATACATTCACCAAGAAAGAAAAATAACGTGACATTTGTTAAAAAAACCAAACATAGGTTCCTTTAGTCCAATCCTTACAATCAAAATACATTCACCAATCACTTCTCTCTTTCCTTCTTCTTCACCATTTTTTTTTGCTCACCTGCAACACAATGACCAATCTTTCTCTTTCCCTGACAAAATCTATGTCCCTTAAAATCATATGGATGCTCTTTATTATGATCCCATCTTTTGATTTCTCAGCAAATGAGCTTCACAAACGTTGTAGTCAACCGTTTAACTGTGGCGATCAGAGTGGTCTCTTGTACCCTTTCTGGATTCCAGGCAGAGAAGAATGCGGCCACCCAGAGTTCCAGCTCGAATGCCACACAAGTTTTGCAGAGGTTAGCTTCTCCTCTGTGAAGTTCAGAATCTTAGATGTGAATTATATATCTGGTAGGATAAGACTCGCCAGATCCGATTTTTTCCATAATATTTGTCCTCAGTCTCCTTTAAATGTGTCATTCGTGGACAACGTCCTTCCATTTGCTCCTAACACCGAGCTGCTAACAATTTATTACGGCTGCAACTTTTCACCGGAAGTTTATAAGTTTGGTGGAAAACTTAGTTGTCCAAATGATAAGAGTATTGAACACAAAAGAAATTACTTTGTGACTAGAAACCTCTCATCTCCTCTACTTAAAGAGTCCAGTTCATCACTAAACGAGTTGAGGAGATTTTGCGAAAGAAACGTCAGTGTTCCCGCATCTGGACCTTCCCTCAACAAACTGCAAACAAGTCCGAGTGTAGAAAATCTAGGGAAGGCTCTTGAAGACGGTTTTGAGCTTGCACTTAACCAAGAATGTATGATGTGCATTGGGGCTAAAGGTGCTTGTGGATATAATCAGAGCTCAAGTGGATTCATCTGCTATTGTCTAGATGAGTCACAGAAGGGTACTTGCAGTGAAAATGGTAAAATTTCTTGCCTACATATTCTTGTTTCTTAATGTTTGTGTATTGAGTTCTATATAAGTATAACCTTTGGTGCCGTTCCATTGATGTAGGAATCTCTTATGGAGCTACAACAAAAATGGGTGCTTAACCTTCCCCTATTCTTAAAATATACTTGATTTGATTCTGAATATAATATTATTTTTGATCTTCTTGAAAAAGGTTCTTAGCCTGATGATCTATTTTTCAATTTTCTCAAATTTAGGTTCAAGAGTAGGTGTTACTCTGTTCCTGATACTGATCTTAGCGTTGTTTCACCAAATTCTCTGAAAGAGAAAAGCATCGCATGATCTTGATCAACTGAACCTCAAGACACTTCTTCCACAACCAAAACTCAAATCACTTATTCCTCTGAAGGAGTATATGCACCAGCGAAGAGATTTACTAAGTCATTCGCGCGCGGAAGACGTTGGGAGAGGCGGATTTGGAACTGTCTTTAGAGGAACACTTTCTGATGGACGTATGGTTGCAGTGAAGGTCTTGAACGAGTCAAAGGGTAATAATACTGAAGACTTCATCAATGAAGTATTGAAGTTGCAAGCATGAGTACTTACACCATGGCTGAGGACAAGGATCTTACATTTCGACATAAAACCACAAAATATACTCTTAGATGACAATTTTTCCCCGAAAGTTTCAGACTTTGGCTTTGCGAAAGGAAAGAAAGCATCTTGTCACTACTGGACGCAAGGGGGACTATAGGGTATACATCACCCAAAGTGTTTTCAAGAGTGTATGGTTGAGTCTCCCACAAGTCAGATGTGTATAATTGAAGAGCTAGCGTTTTAATCTTTTAGCATTGTTCCCATAAATATTTTAAGAAAATATTTTAAGATTATAAACTTCTTTAAGAAAATTAATGAAGTATGTTCAAATAAGATATAAAGAAAATACTCACATTTACTTTTTTATTTTAAGGAAAAATATATATTCCAGTATCTTTTGAATAAACTTTTTTTTTTGTACATACTTTTAAACTTTATAATCTTTTTTTTTTTTTTAACTTGTTTACCGACCATATAAATGTGATATTTTTTCGTGTTTTGTCCTCAATCACACGGTACCGCAAATCACTTTCTGGTAGGTTACTCAACCTGACATTGTTCTAGTTCAATCACGTTTAACTCTAGAGTTCTGATATTTGACTAATTAAAAGATAAGTACATTTTGGTAACATATGTGACCAAGTTAGTTACTTATTTTAACCTCTCCTCATATACCACTCTATTTCAGAAATCGGAGTGTTATAACAATCCACTTTATCCACCAACTGGTAAGTTTCTTTAACATCTTATGCGTAAATTGCTGTTCTTCTTCTAATAAGCCTCATATATATGCAGTTGAGTATATATGGTGATAAATAGGACTCAAGGTATTTATCGAGTCATTTGACCCTTTAATCTGATATATCAAACAACTGGTAAGCTATTTCTCTAAGTGATTGTTTTGATCTTCTTCGGTTAATTTTCACACTTCTAGAGATACCTTACTAGTGGGTTTGATAGGTGTTCCAAGATACTAACTTAACTCTTTTGAAAACTTCTCCTGTCTCCAAAAAATTGGCAATAGCTTAGCATTTAATCACTGTCTTTCACTAATTCAATTTTCATCTTCCACATCAGTCAATTTCCGTTCCACAATTTCTTTTAATTCTCTGATAATACTACACCATATATTTAGGTTTTTTTTTTTTTCTTTCTATCCTACAAGTATTTCAAAGTAAACTAATACTGAAATCCCAAGTTCCGCTTGACTTAGTCCTCACGAGTCACGACCTTCATCTTGTCCTCTACCTCTCTTTATGTCTTATCTCTCTATATCTCACTTGCCCTGCTCCTATAGAAACAAACCAAACCCAAAAGACACACTGTTCATCTATCTCAATCAAATCATGTACTATCTTGTCTGCTCTTCGTTATCCCTCTTCTCCCTCTCAAGACAAGTCGTCCTCTCATTCTGCATTCTTTCATCGTAGAAGGACGACTTGTCTAAACCACTTCATCCATTCTTAAGAGTCTCGAACATGATACCCCCACTTTAACTGGTTATGCACATCCTTGGGGCCCTTAACTGTTTTGAAATTTTCTTCGGCTATTTTTCATAGTCACTCTCTTTCACTAATTGAATATTTGTATTCTTCCACATTAGTCAGTTTCAGTAGTAAATGCTATTTGCCTTATCCCACACTCCATTTTTCTGCAATATCTTTAAATTTTCTGAAACTGAAACAAAATAACTTGGAACATGTTTTCGCACTTGTCAATTTATGTAATAAATGAGATATTCCAAGCACTTGACTTTGAAGTCCTCGTACAGAAACTTGACAAAGCCCCACTTTTCTGCATAACTTTTCTTCCTCTACCACAATTCACATCACCTTATTTTATGCAGGCTAATTTAAAATTTCTTCTTCATCTCTTACAATCAGAGAGGTTTAGATGTCGCTGGTTCAAGTAACACTTGGAAGTAAACCATATTAAATGCTCTAGTGTCCAGTCTAAGAGGATATACGGGTCTAGATTAAAATCTAGATTCAGAACCTCTTAGTGATTAAAAAAAAAGAAAAAAGAAAAGCTTAATGTTTTTTCTTTTCGGTGTAAAAACACTTTAAAGAGAGACTATAACTTTAGAAATAAATATAAGTGAAACTTTCTCCTTATTTTTACGCAGCGTCCGTGTGGGTTTAAGGACAAGTCCCTCTCATTCCCACTGAAGACTTAATTCCATAGATTACTAAACAACAAGCAATAAAAACAAATTCCAAGAAAATCTTATGGAAAACAAGAGAAAGACCCAATGACCAAATATCTCTCTATCTCAATTTCGTGTTTCCGAGGTAACTAATAAAAGACTCAAAAGTCTCTCAGTTTGTCACTATCCTTCCTTGGCATGCATATGTACGTCCTACACGAGATTCACCGTTTCCTTTATCTCTCTCTCTCTCTCTTACAATACAAAAGACATTCACCAAAAACATAATAATAACGTGAGAGGTTCCTTTAGTCCAATTCTTACAAAACAAAATACATTCACCAATCGCTTCATCTCTATTCTTCTTCTTCACCATTTTTTTTTTGTTCAGTTGCAATACAATGATCAATCTTTCTCTTTTCCTGACAAAATCTATGTCCCTTAAAATCATATGGTTGCTCTTTCTGATCCCATCTTGTGTCTTCTCAACTAATGAGCTTCACAAACGTTGCAGTCAACCGTTTAACTGCGGTGATCAGAGTGGTCTCTTGTACCCTTTCTGGATTCCTGGCAGAGAAGAATGTGGCCACCCAGATTTCAAGCTCGAATGCTACACAAGTTTTGCAGAGGTTAGCTTCTCCTCTGTGAAGTTCAGAATCTTAGAACAAAATTATATATCTGGTAGGATAAGACTCGCCAGATCCGATTTTGTCAACAATATTTGTCCTCAGTCTCCTTCAAACGTGTCCTTCCTGGATAAAGCCTTTCCGTTTGCTCCTAACACCGACCTGCTAACAATATATTACGGCTGCAAATTTGCGCGGGAAGTTTATGGTTTTGGTGGAATGATGAATTGTCCAGATGATAAGAGTATTGGAGACGGAAGAAATTACTTTCTGACGAGAAACCTCTCATCTCCTCTACTTAAAGACATCCGTTCACTTCTAAACGAGTTTAGGAGATCTTGCGAAAGAAACGTCAGTGTTCCCGCATCTGGACCTTCCCTCAACAGACTGCAAGCAAGTCCGAATGTCGAAAATCTAGGGAAGGCTCTTAGAGACGGTTTTGAGCTTGGACTTAACAAAGAATGTCTGATGTGCATTGGTTCTGGGGGTGCTTGTGGATATAATCAGACCTCAAGTGGATTCAGCTGCTATTGTGTAGACGAATCACAGAAGGGTACTTGCAGTAAAAAGAGTAAGAATTCTTGTCTACATATCTAATTTCTTAATGTTTCTGTATTGAGTTCCATTTAACCTTTGGTGCCCTTCCATTGATGCAGGAATCTCCTATGGAGCTGCATCAAAAATAGGTGCTTAACCTTCCCCTATTCTTAAAATATACCAGATTTTATTTTCTTGAATAAGGTTCTTATATAGCGAGATAATTTACTTTTTCATTTTCTTACTTTTAGGTTCAGGAGTAGGTGTTACTCTGTTCCTGATCTTGATCTTAGCGCTGTATCATCAAATTCATCGAAAGAGACAAACATCGCATGATCAGCAGAACCTGACACTTCTTCCAAAACCAAAACTCAAATCACTTATTCCACTGAAGGAGTATAGTTATGCACAAGTGAAGAGAATTACTAAGTCATTCACAGAAGAGGTTGGGAAAGGCGGATTTGGAACTGTCTATAAAGGAACACTTTCTGATGGACGTATGGTTGCAGTGAAGGTCTTGAACGAGTCAAAGGGTAATAATAATGATGACTTCATCAATGAAGTTGCAAGCATGAGTCAAACTTCTCATGTCAACATTGTTACCCTTTTAGGATTCTGCTCTGAAGGTTCCAAGAGAGCAATTATTTATGAATTTCTAGAAAATGGGTCACTTGATAAGTTCATCTCAGACAAGACGTCAATGGATAGAGATTGGAAGGAACTTTCTAAAATTGCGCTTGGAGTTGCTCGTGGTTTAGAGTACTTGCACCATGGCTGTAAAACAAGGATTGTACATTTTGACATAAAACCTCAAAATGTACTCTTAGATGACAATTTTGTCCCCAAAGTTTCAGACTTTGGCCTAGCTAAGCTCTGCGAGAAGAAAGAGAGCATCTTGTCATTGCTAGACACAAGAGGTACAATAGGGTACATTGCGCCTGAGTTGTTTTCAAGAATTTACGGTAGAGTTTCCCACAAGTCGGATGTGTATAGCTACGGAATGTTGGTCCTTGAGATGATAGGAGCAACTAATGAAGAAAGAGATGCTCAAAACTCTGCATCAAACATAAGCTCAGTTTACTTTCCTGAATGGATATACAAGGATCTTGAGAAGGGAGACACTAGAAATCTTGTCGAGAATGGAATCGGCATCGAAGAAAATGAGCTAGCAAAGAAGATGTCATTGGTGGGTTTGTGGTGTATTCAGTCTTCCCCAGCAGATCGCCCGGCAATGAACAGAGTTGTAGAGATGATGGAAGGAAACTTGGATGCTCTTGAAGTCCCTCCTAGGCCTGCTTTCGAAATTCCATCAGGGTCTTTTCCAGAATCTTCTACGTTGTTTTCGGAGGATACATCGGATACACAGAATTTAGAAGAAAACCTCCTTGAACCATCACAAAAGCAGCAAATACCTTCATCAACGTAATATTACCAAAAAAAAAATGTAATATACCGTCTACATAATTAGATGTTTTATTCTCAATGTAAAATTCTTATAATCTAACCTTGTCGTATTTTTATTATCATTCATATATTAAGAATTAACTAGAGAGAGTACACGAATGAATTTTGATTTGGTGGTAACTTGGTAAGCAAGGTGACCTGAACCTTCTTGTTGATCATGCTATGGAGGCATAAGACATTTGGAATAAATAGAGTGCAATGTCTTCTCAATTTAATAGGAATGGATCTGTTGGTGGTATTTGATGGTACGCAAAGTGACTTGATGCACCAGCATTGCCGAGTATCACAGGGATCCGCGGGGTTGTTGTGTAGAGTGATCGGGGTCATGAATTTGTGGCATACTTCATAGTTGAGTAACTTCGATCAAAAGTTAGAAGTTTCTCAGGAACAAACTAACAAGGTTAGGGTTGTGTACGTAGCACCGATTAAGTGTGCTACTAGTTAAGTTATTTCTAACCTTAACTGGTTATTGGCATTAACCAGTCACTCTCTTTTCATAACTTTCGCAAATTTAATTTTCTTCTTTGAGAATAGTCAGAATTCAATAGTAAATGATGGTCTTTGCCTTTTGCCACAGCTAGTACTCCAATTTTTTCCGCAATAACTTTAATTCCTATTAGGTTTCAGAAATTGTTTTTTTCTATCTGAAACTAATAAAAGACTCCAAAGTCTCTATGTATCTTTCACTATCCTTCATTGACTTTGGGTCAACTAATAAATACACCAAAGTCTCTCTGTACCTGTCACTATCCTTGTACCTGTCACTATCCTTCCTTGACTTGGTCGTTCAACAAGCTTCACCATTCCCACTTGCTTCTTATCGATTTATACATCTCTGCTTTTGTTTTCTTTCAACACAAACTCAAATCATAATGACAATATATATGTAAATCAAGGTGTTGTCAAACTGTCTGACTCTGACTCATCTATACAAAAAAAAAATCTGGCTCCACAATTTTAATCACAACCACTGATGGCTTGATGAGATAAAAGAAAACCGACAACATTCACAAGATAGAGTTAGACATGATGCACAATCACTGCTTGCTTCCAACATCATAAGCAGCCAAAAAACACAAGTTGGGAGTTCCACACTACAATTAGATACAAAAGCCAAATCCAAAATCCAATCTCACTAGCTTCTTTAGGGTTTCTTCGTCTTTCTTTGGATTTAAAAAAAGTCAAATATATATAAACCGAGGCTAAAATTTAAGAAAAACTCAATTGATTAAAATATTAGAAATGTATTGTGAAGTAAGATTTGTATTACTAAATCTGATATTTATATGACCCGTTCTGTTATAGTTTATAGGAATCTTTCGATAATGCATATCTAATTTTTTAAACTATCCGTTTTCGATCGTTACTCGTAATTTGCCTATTACGTTGACGCTAGTAGCTTTATGTCCACTAAGTACCAATGTTAAAATTTCTACTTTTTGTAGTGCAATCTCTTCTAATTTTTTAACACTTTTAGACATAAAAAATTAATCACAAGAAATAAGCTTAACTACTTTGAAAATTTCTTGGCATTAACGTTTCATAAATTTTCTTACTTTTTATAGTGGATATAGATATTTTGTTAACTTTTCATCATTAACCTAACCACTTATACATTGCACTTTCTTGTTGTTCCAGACTCCATGTTTGAACGAAAATAAAATAAAAAAGCGTGACGTTTTGGTCACAAAGACCAAACATAGGTTCTTTTAGTCAACCTCTTACAATACAAAAGACATTCACCGATCGCTTCATCTCTTTTTCTTGTTCTTCACCATTTCTTTTTTGTTCACTTGCAATACAGTGATCAATCTTTTTTATTCCCGACAAAATCTATGTCCATTATTAGAATCCTATGGCTGCTCTTTCTGATCCCATCTTGTGTCTTCTCAGCTAATGATCTTCACAAACGCTGCAGTCAACCGTTTAACTGTGGTGATCAGAGTGGTCTCTTGTACCCTTTTTGGATTCCTGGCCGAGAAGAATGTGGCCACCCAGAGTTCAAGCTCGAATGCCACACAAATCTTGCACAGGTTAGCTTCTCCTCTGTGAAGTTCAGAATCTTAGACGCGAATTATATCTCTCGTAAGATAAAACTCGCCAGATCGGATTTTTTCAACAATCTTTGTCCCCGTGCTCCTTTAAATTTGTCCTTCGTGGATAACGTCCTTCCGTTTGCTCCTAACACCGACCTGGTAACAATATATTACGAGTGCAACTTTTCACGAGAAGTTTATAAGTTTGGTGGAATGCTTGGTTGTCCAAACGATAAGAGTATTGATAGCAAAAGAAATTACTTTGTGACGAGAAACCTCTCATCTCCTCTACTTCAACCGATCAGTTCATCTTTAAACGAGTTCAGGAGATTTTGCGAAAGAAACGTCAGTATTCCCTCATCTGGACCTTCCCTGAACAGACTGCAAACAAGTCCGAGTGTAGAAAATCTAGGGAAGGCTC
>OVAQ01000522.1:0-21554 GCA_900406345.1 Erysimum cheiri
TACCATAAACATAACATAAATTTTCAATGGTGTAGAGCTTAAAATTTTAGGTCTTATCATATAGTCTATGGAACTTATAACCATTTATTACACCAGTATTGGTGATAGGAGAGAGTGTACCTATGATTAATTTCTGATCCTAAAACAATGGAACCTAAACACACAAAAAAACTAACACATAAATAACTAAAACGTGGTTATACAAAGAAAAAGATGGATCACTAGACGATGAGTATTTTATCTTAGGCATTGAACAAGAGGAAAACATAGTCAATCACCAAAATTATACATCACTAAATCAACAAAAAAAAAAATTCAACATGAACTATAATGAAGTGGTACACTAATACGTTGTTACAAAGAGATAACTTATTGATGCCAATGAAGAAATAGTAACAAATGAAAGGATATTGTGAATTAAGAAAACTAGAGTATAGTCAATGAAAAGTAACACTTGTCGTTAGTAAATGATAATAGGTCATCTACAGAACATTTTTCCATATGTTTTTCAACCTCAAGTTTGGTAAAAAAAAATTTATTTTTTTTCCTGATATGAAACTCAGACATATTTCAACAAATCCAAAATATTAAATTGAGATTGTTGTTTCAGAGCCATTAAATTTAAACTGAGTCAAACAAACAGCTAATACTAATTTAGTTATAGTTATCCAAAATTTTCTTTAGTTTGATTTCGCATTTGTATTTTATCGAAACGTAGCGTTTGGCTGTTTGTCATATAATGATGGGCCTAAATTTGAAGCCCAATAATGTTCTAGAAGCCCAATAATAGGACATTCTGAACTCTAGACATTTTATTTTATTTTTCAAATACGTACCATTCTTCGAGATTCAGTGGGATTCGTTTCGACTCTGGTCTCAAGTTTTTGCTATACAATCTTCCAGGCGTTTAATGTTCAGACCTGTAAAGATTTTCATTTCAGTGGTTCAGTAGGAGTTCAGGTAAATGCAATGGCTGTTGGAAACAGAATGCTTTTTGCTGGGCCAAGTGTAAGCCTTTTAACTTACTATTTCTCTACCTCTCTTAGTTTTTAAGTGTGTTCCTTATCTGGATCTAAAGTATGTTCCTTTTTGGTCAATTTTATTGTTAATAATCCGTAAACCGGTAAATTAAAACGGGAGAAGTTTCAACTCCAAAATCAACAACTCAAATATCATCCAAAATTCATAACAAACGAAAAGACAAGTAGTGGCTGAATGGAGTCATCTTCTTCTTTAATCTCACTTTCTCCTGAAAGAGCATCCTTTCTTCTTTAATCTCACTTTCTCCTGAAAGAGCATCCTTCTTGGAGCTTGGCCTTTCCTCCTGTGGGTTGGCAAAGCACAGTCTGGCAGTTTCCACACACCACAACGGTCTGAGAGTGGCTGAACACTGTCGTACTGCACCAAACACAAACCCATCACTTAGTTATTTCATAGATTTTATAACCAAACACATTTACAGATTCAGACTTTAAAAAAGCTTACATGTTAAAGCAGCCTTGACACTTGACATCCTACATCAACCACATAACATCAAAAAGATTATAATCAGCACCCAAATGGAGTTTTATTGATAAAATTAACGAGAGAACCAAACTAAAAACTCAATTCATAATGAATAGGCAACGAAAAGGTTTGAACTTTGAACACATGAAGCGAAGAATATATTTACCATGAAAAATGAATTGGGTGACTGAACAAGACGCTTGAGCTTGTGCTTCCTCTTCTCGAGCTCAGCAGGTGGGTTTAGCAGATCAATATCGTTTTGAAGGACCTGATAATTTGTTCAAATACACAGAATTTTTTCAGAATACGTTAAATATCTCACTTGTGGTGAATGAATCAAATCACGAAACTCCTAATTCAGATCTCTTAGAACCTAAGAATTGCCTTGAGATAAGATAGAAACTAAACACAAAAGATTCGTTTGTTCTTTGTTTCCCACACAACACAGGAACTATCAGATTCGACGATGAAAAGGAAATATAAGGCTGTCTAATTTTCTGAACAAGAGAGACTTAAGATCGAGAACTAACCATCTTCGTTAGCTGCTAGAGATTCTGCAACGACAAGCCTCAGAGAGTAGAGAATCAGCCGACAAATGCTCTTGAAAACTGTAAAAACCCTAATTCGTAAAACAAGGCCGCCCTTATAAGTAACACTCCTCTACAAGAAGACCGACCTAGCTCTACTTCTATTGGGCTAAATAATATTAGATCCGGTCCATTATACCTTTATTCTATTGGGCTAAAAAATGGACCAATTTTTTTCACCCACCTAATGTTATTGGTATTTCACTATCCCACAATAAGATAGTAATACATTTTTAAAAATTGTACAAAAGAAAATAATTCTAAATACTGGTATCCATTTACCGGTTTACGGATTAGTAACAATAAAATTGACCAATGACGCTCTTTATCTTCCCAATTTGCTTTTTCCCTTCCTTTAATTTATTGCCGCAATTTTTTTAAATTAATTTTGCCCATTACAAAAAAAGGTTTGAACAAATTGATAAATTTCGACATATCTGACCTTTGAAGCCGAAACGGCGTCGGTCTTCTCTCTTCTTTCTCTGTTTTCACTTCCAACACTCTCTCTCTCTTTCGCCTCGCCGGAACCTAATGTTTCACACCGGCGAAGATGACGATGACGACTTCCAGATCCCTCCTTCCTCACAGCTTTCCATTCGAAAACCCCTTCATCCTACCAACGCTAACATCTCTCACCGCCCTCCCAACAAAAAGCCCAGACTCTCCCGTAATCCTGGTAAGGAGAATGTCACTCCGCCTCCTTCTCCTCCTCCTGAATCTAGCGGACCGGATCTGTTCTGCTCGTCTTCTTCTCCGCACTGTTATAGCTTAGATTGTATCCCATCGACTGTTGATTGCTCTTCAACTTCGACGAATGTTTTGGTCAATAAAGACGAGAAGGATGATTGTTTTAAGGCGAATCGTGAAGGCTATTTGTGCAATTCGATGGAGGCCAGGTTAATGAATTCGAGCGTTCGTCTCGGGTTTGATAGTGGTACCCATGAGGATGATGAAAGTTTTGTTGAGTCAGACTCTGAGCTTGACGTCTTGATAAAGCTTTGCTCTGAAGGTAACAGCGGAGAGTGTAGTTTAGCCAAAGATGATTCGATTCAGTGCCCACTGTGTTCAATGGATATTTCAGCTTTTACTGAGGAACAGAGACAAGTTCACAGCAATACTTGTCTTGACAATTCAGATAATCAGGCTCCTCAGCAAGTAAGCTTCTTTGTTACCTCATAACTCGAAATTGATATCAACCTGAGATTTTGGTGATAGATTTTATGGTTAGGTTAAAACAATGATATATTACTGTGTTTCGTGACACTTGTTGTTAGCATTGGAATACCCCCAAAAGTGTTGGGATTTTGTTTGATTTTTACTTCATTTCGCTATGATTGTAGGACTCCCTGAGGAAATGCGAGAATTCATCTTCTCTTATTGAAGAATCTGTTGATGATCCAGTTCAGCTTCCTCAGCTAGTCACTGACCTGTCTCCAGTGCTTAAATGGCTAAGGAATCTAGGTTTAGCTAAATATGAAGATGTTTTTATTCGTGAAGAGATCGACTGGGATACCCTTCAGTCACTCACTGAGGAGGTAATGGAATATTATAACTTTATGGAACAAAAGCTCTATCACATTCTGTTTTTATTTATTTGTGCATTTATATGTACAGCTTACTTGTTTACACAGAAACAAGATTGAGAATTGACAAGGTTATAGTTCCACAGGATCTTCTAAGCATAGGTATCACGTCACTTGGTCCCAGAAAGAAGATTGTGAATGCACTTAGCGGACTTAGAGAAGCTGGTGCAGCTGAAGCGCAGGCACAGTCTCATTGTACTAATAGCCATGTTATAGAGAGACAGAGGGACAAGTCAACCATCCGAAAGGCAAGTGAGCTCAAAAAACCAACTGCAAACAAGTTGATTACAGAATTTTTCCCTGGTCAGGCTACCGAGGGCACAAAGATCCGGAAGGCCCCTAAAGAACCTGTTGCAGAAAAGAATCCATCTGATTCTAGCTCTAGACGTGCTGTGAGAAGAAATGGCAACAATGGAAAATCTAAAGTCATTCCACATTGGAATTGCATTACTGGGACACCTTTTCGAGTGGTAATTCTTCATAACAAGCCAGGCCATGGTTTTACTTGTTCGTCAAATTTATAGCCTCATAAATGCAACCTTGTTTTATATTTCTCTTCTCATTCTAATCAAATATGCTCATAAAATATATGTATGCAGGACGCATTCAAGTACCTCACACGCGATTGTTGCCATTGGTTTCTTACACACTTTCATCTCGATCGTAAGTAGTCTGTTGTTTGTCTAATTATAAATATATACCACACCGATGAAGCCTGCATATGGATCCTCATTTACAGATTATCAAGGTCTGACAAAGTCATTTAGTCATGGGAAGATATACTGTTCCTTAATTACTGCGAAGTTGGTAAATATGAAGATTGGGATCCCTTGGGAGAGACTGCATGTCCTGCAGCTTGACCAGAAGGTTAATATTGCAGGCATTGATGTGACATGCTTTGATGCAAACCACTGTCCGGGATCCATCATGATACTCTTTGAACCAGCCAACGGTAAGGTGCGTTTTTAAATTAGATATATTTCTAATGTGTATTCGTCAGCGTATGTTTAATTTTCCAATCACTAAATAAATTTCCGTGGACTGTTGATATGTGTAGGCTGTTCTACATACGGGTGATTTCCGATATACTGAAGAGATGTCAAAGTGGTTGATAGGTTCGCAGATCAGCTCTCTTATTCTTGATACTACATACTGTAACCCCCAGGTTATTCATCCATCAATACTTTGTAGCTTCAAGAAAGCTCAAGTTTTTCGGTTAATATCCATTCGGTTTTGTATGATATCTTTGATACAAATGTCATCATTTGTTGCAGTATGACTTTCCAAAGCAGGAGGCGGTAATACAGTTTGTTGTTGAGGCTATTCAAGCAGAAGCATTTAATCCCAAGACCCTTTTCTTAATTGGAAGCTACACCATCGGTAATATGTTCACTCTTCTTTTTCCGTCTCGTTATATCATCTTGAGATCTAAATTCTTCCATCTCTTCGCTTTTGAAAGGAAAGGAGAGGCTATTCTTGGAAGTTGCACGTGTGCTACGTGAAAAGATATACATCAATCCTGCAAAACTAAAACTCCTCGAGTGCTTGGGATTCTCAAAGGAAGATATGCAATGGTTTACAGTGAAGGAAGAGGAGAGCCACATTCACGTTGTGCCCTTGTGGACGCTTGCCAGTTTCAAACGGCTGAAGCATATAGCTAACCGATACACAGTAAGAAACACATCCATTAGGTTTGACTGTCAAAGAAAAACAAAAAGAAGTGCTTTTCATTTTTGGCTGATTTCGTTAGAGGGTGAGTTCTTATGATGTTTTCTGTCCTGCAGAACCGTTACAGCCTTATCGTTGCATTCTCTCCTACTGGTTGGACATCTGGTAAGACCAAAAAGAAGTCTCCAGGAAGAAGGTTACAACAGGGTACAATAATAAGGTAAAATATGCCTATCTTCAAGTCTTGTGGCATTGAGCTCAAAATCATGAGCCGGAGAAAATTTATATACTTTTCAGATACGAGGTGCCTTACAGTGAGCATAGCAGCTTCACGGAGCTACAAGAGTTTGTGCAAAAAGTGTCGCCTGAAGTTATCATACCAAGTGTTAACAACGATGGACCTGACTCTGCAGCTGCAATGGTGTCTTTGTTGGTTACGTAGATCTCTGTTTTACACCTGGGATAAGCTTATTGCCTGCTCAAGTTTGCAGCAAAAAGGCAGCCTCCTCGGCTACCAATTGAGCAAAGAGTATCAAAGATCGACAACCAAAATAGTTTTAGTATGCTCTATTTAATTGTAGCAATGTAACCTCATAAATATGTAGTGTTTTTCCTTCACAAACACTTGAGAATTGGTGTCCTGAAATGTTTGTGTTATATCAACTTCTTTCGTCTTATTTCATGAAAATAATAACCTTCAAAATGCTGAAGAAATGCAAGATTGCGGATTAAGTCGGTAACAAGAAACCATGCTAAGAATTGTTGGCTTTTGCTGCAAATATGTGAAAAATAGAAGACAGATTTGCATAAAGTATCTGTTTGGATTATGTTGAGAAAGAACTCTTGATAAGTTAAATATAATTCCAATCTTCAAGTGAACAAATACATTACTTTCTGTAGTCATAGAGATTACAAACACAAAGTATCAGAATCTGTTACAAAGGCGTGATAAATATATCCTCCTAGGCGATCAGATATTTTTATCCACCATGCAAAGTCGAAATGAAAACTATAACATCTTTTTCTTCGATTGTAGTATCGAGCTGACCGCTGAGCTCCCAATCACAGTCATTGACTAGCACAAGAACCCCAGGTCTCCTGCACAACAATTGATATACATTAAACCTTCACTGAAGAGCTGACAAAGAAGAATCATTCATTAACAGTTCAATAAAGAAGGAAATAGCCTTACACAGTATCTCCTTTCATGAACATTTCAGGTCTCTCTTTGATCAGATTCGTACGAACCCAAGAAAGCAAATGCTTCATTGTAAACTAATCCAGGAATTAAAAAAAAGGGGGATGAGTAGAGAAACTTGTGAGCATTTATAAATCATCATGACCCAAAACTTATGAAGTGAAGCTTACATCATCTGTTCCACTGGGCAAATCGACGTTTACTTTATGGATCTTTTCAGAATCACAGAGCAGCTCTAACCCACCCCTACGATATTCACATGAAAAGTTTTAGGATAAATCACTCAACAATAACTAAACAAACATGATTCAATCGTTCAATTTCAGCATTACATAGAAGCAATCAGAAAATAATATCAAAAGACACCAAATCACCCGTATTTGATGATCCAGTAACTAAACGAAAAGTCAAAATCAGAACTTTAACTAAACAACAAAACGCCAATTACGAACAGAGAGAGTGAAAATCGCAGGAAAGTAAGAGAAAGAGTGATAATCTCACCCGAATTCAAGAGTTAATTGCATCGTCGTTGATGTTTGCAGGAATCAATCAAATTCAAACCCCCAGCTTTTCTAGGGTTTTTCCTTTTTCGTCTTTCAATCAGTGAAAGTGATAATGCTCATAGTTCGTGTTCAAGACATGTTGGGCTCTTTAATTGGGCCTTAAATAAACTAGATAAGGCCTATTACTTTTCCCGATGAATGATCCTGTCCTAGGCACGCAATTAAAAATGACGCATCGCATCATAACCGTTGATTTCACGAACTTGTAACATATCGACGGACAAGATTGAGTCCTAGTATTCACTAGAAAATAGATGGTGCCTGATATTTTTGCCCAGTGACCGGCAAAATTGCAACCAAGAAAAGAAGAAGAGAAGAAAATCAGAGATTTGACGTGAATGGAATTTTCTTATTTCCCAATTTCTTCTGTGAAATAGAAAATTTCAGTTTTGTTTCTCTATCTGAAGCTCCATGGAAGCTTATAAGCAATGGGTTTGGACAAATAGAGAGTATGTACATTCCTTAGGATCCCTTGCCAACGTAAGATTCATTTACTCGTTGTTTCTTTTCGTTTTCTCGTTAGTGTCAATTTCAAAGATTTCATCATGTGGCTGTTTGAATTTTTGCTTGAAGAGTAGTGTTTTGTATACAGTGAAATTTGAGATCGAAGCGTTTCTTTATTGGGTTTTAGAAGTTTAAGACTTGAATTAGTGTATTGATTATTGAGTATGATTCTTTTGTTGCAGGGATTGACATGGCTGCTTCCTGAGAAGTTTTCTGCTTCAGAGATTGGACCAGAAGCAGGTTTTGTGATACTTTGGTAACATTTTACTGCTTTCAATCTTAGATTAACTATTTCCTTTATCCCTGTTAGCTCCTAAAGTCTCTTGTCTAAATGGAACACTGTCCTATACTCAAATTACATGCTTTACTTGTGAACCTCAGTGTCCTAATTCTTTGACAAATTCATTAGAACCTTCAACATTAAAAGAATGTTTCTTTCTTTCTTTTGTGTATCTCTCTTGTACTTTTGAATTTTGGATGTGTGATGAAAGTTTTGGTAATCTCTTTGTAGTAACGGCTTTTTTGGGCATATTCACAACTATCAATGAACACATAATTGAAAATGCTTCAACACCTCGTGGACATGTTGGATCTTCCGGGACTGATCCATCCCTTTCTTATCCGCTACTCATCGCCATCCTAAAGGACTTGGAAACTGTTGTGGAAGTGGCGGCTGAACACTTCTATGGAGACAAAAAATGGAACTTCATTATTGTCACTGAAGCTATGAAGTAAGTTTGCTTTCTTCTGATCACTTGGATCTACATAACATACTTAGTCGGCATTTTGATTTCAGGAGATGTGTTTTCAGGTCTCTGATTAGGTTAGCCTTGTTTCGGAATAGCGGGTATAAGATGCTTCTTCAAGGAGGGGAAACACCTAACGATGAGAAAGATTCTAACCAAACGGAATCGCAAAATAGAGGTGGTAATTTGGATAGTAATCACGGACCTCATAGTTTCGTAAACCAAAATCATCATAATCCATGGAACTTGGAAGGACGGGCAATGTCAGCTTTAAGTTCATTTGGTCAGAATGCAAGAACCAGACCAACAACAACATCCTCTACCTCGGGTTGGTCTCGAAGGATTCAACATCAGCAAGCAGTTATAGAGCCTCCAGTGATCAAGGAGAGGCGAAAAACGCTCTCCGAGCTTTTATCTGAGAAGGGTGTTAATGGAGCGTTATTTGCAATGGGTGAGGTTCTGTTCATAACGAGGCCGCTCATTTATGTTCTTTTCGTCAGAAAATATGGAATCCGGTCTTGGATTCCTTGGGCTATATCTCTTTCCGTGGACACACTGGGAATGGGTATTCTTGCAAATTCGAAGTGGTGGGGGGAGAAGAGCAAGCAAATCCAATTCTCGGGACCTGAAAAGGATGAGGTTAGAAATATCTCGGACCTCAATCACAGTAATGTTGAATCGGTTTAACTGATATTTCTTGTTTTCAATTCAGCTTAGGAGGCGGAAGCTGCTATGGGCATTGTACCTCATGAGAGATCCATTCTTCACCAAGTACACAAAGTGAGTGGTCTGACTCCCATTTCTTTACCTAGGGGTGTCTAATTCGGTTTTAGAAAGCTAAGGGAAGTTATTATTTGGTTTCAATTATGGTTTGTTCTGAATTGGCAAAAATTGAAACAGAATTGGTTTATTTCCTCTTGGCTCTTATGTTCATTTAGCTTCGGTTAATATCAAATTGGGCATCTCTAGGTTTAGGTTTTATATAGCTTAAGCTATCTCAGATTAATAATAAACTGATATGGTTGTTGGCTGGCGATTGCAGGCAAAAGCTGGAAAGCTCTCAAAAGACGCTGGAACCAGTTCCCTTGATCGGATTCCTCACAGGTTTACTTTTAAGATTTGATTTCATTCACAACATAGCTGATTCTCGTGTTTACTTGCATTTACTGACTTTCTTGGGCTCTCTCGTGGAAATTGCAGAGAAAATTGTGGAGCTTTTGGAGGGAGCTCAGTCACGGTACACTTACATATCGGGATCTTGAGGTTGATCGTTCCTTGATGGTTTTTTTTTGCAACAGAAGAATATCGCCATTGTTGAAATGTTTTTTAGATCTTCGAAGACGTAGGGAATGTTTCAGGCTATGTAAGAAATTGCATTTATTGCAGCTAGGACATGAAATGTACCTGTTTATGTCTAAAGAAGGGACCAATACAATAAAACAAGCTTTAGCGTTTTCATCCGTGACAAATTAAAAAAAATATATACAAATAACTCAATTACAAGAAGAATCGTTTATGGAGGTTAAAAGCATAAGTACAAGTTATTACGAACATTTTGTTTGTTAATAAATTTGCATAAGAAAGAGTGAAAGACTAGACTTGTGCAAGATTGTTTGGTAAAAACATGGGAACCAATATTACATCATTCACCAAATCAGCCTAAATGATTTATGCTGACGTAGTGATATGCTTCCATGGTAGGCAAAAGTTGGTGGCTGTTGAAATTACAATATTATCCCCAAAATGTGGAACCCACTTGGTGTAAGCCTAAAAGTTTACCAGCTTAACCGGTCTTTAATTTGTGTTTAGGGTGATCGACTCGGCTTTACTTTTATAATCAGATTCGTTTGTCCTTAATCTTCTAGGCCACGTCAGCGCCAATAGATATAGTGAGCCAGGGAGTGGTGGGGTCCAATAGTTGGGCCTAGCCCTCAACAATGTGTGGCGTGACCGGCACTGGAGAGTAGGGTCCAGCTCAGGCCCACTTTCACTCGTTTTCGTTTTGTAGCCTTTCTTTCCTGGTGGTAGGTCCCTCTTTCTGGTCGGTCATATGTATAAGCTAGTGGTTCAAACCCCGTTTCGGATTTAAATAGTACATATGAATCAAATTAGTTTGAATCGTTAATCTGGTTACTATTCTAGACTTCTAGCTCTAGTTTTCTTTCCTTAAAAAAAAAGTAACAAGTGTCTTTCTATCTCTTTCTGTTATTTGGATATACAAAAGTGAACGGATTAGATCGAACTGAGGATTAAAACGATTATCTGATTTGCTGATTCGGTTTGGTATCCGGATTGAACAATTATCCAAGTACAAGTACGTAAGTACAGTATGCGTATATATGTTTGCGAGTAGCCGGTTTAGTCCAAGCACGATAGGATTTTGGAATCCAGGAAAGGATTATTCCATAGACACTAATTAGCTTTTCGGTGGCGCAGCCTTGTGACCTACATAATAAATAGGGTCCAACCCCAAGTATGGGCTTACAGCTTTTTCCATTAAAGATATCTTTATTTCCTACCCAATAAAATTTATTTTTCATCTTTTCAACCATTAGAAAAATAGAGTAACCAGAATGAAGAATTCTCAATCAAACATATGAGAACGAATTTCTCAATCATACAATCAAATATTCTCTTAGGTAAAACCAAATATTTACTAAACAGTAAAAAAAAAGTTTTATAAAAAAGAAAATAAACTCTAGAGGACCCCAGTGTACTGTACAGATGGTCCCATAATAAAATTGATAGAAGATAGACCAATGGAACGGGATTAGTCCACGTGGTAAAATCCGAATGGCTCTAAAAGAGCTCATCGAACACATCGAGACCGTTGATTTTTCCCGCATCAAAAAGCGTTCAGTAGTATTATCACTGTCTTGTTGCTATATATATTTAGAGAGAGACGATTCACATTTACTATCCCCTTGGACGTGTAACGCCGTTAATACGATTCTTTCCCAGTGTCTCCGCTTTTAACAACTTTCGTCGTCATCTCCACCGTCCGTTTTCTCTTAGCTATATTTTAATGGCGACGATTCAGAAGCAAGAGGAAGTTGGAGGAAAAGATCAAAGCCTAAGAGCCGTTGATCTAACCGTCATCAACGGCGTGGAAACTCCAAAACCTTTTCAAGTAAATACCACAGTGAGTACTCTCGAACCCAAGGCGGAGCCGGTGATGCAGATGCAAGCTCCGTCGATTTCAATGTCTTTGGCTCCACCGTCGTCTACGGGACCGCCATTGAAGAGAGCTTCGACTAAAGACCGTCACACGAAGGTTGAAGGAAGAGGGAGAAGAATACGGATGCCTGCCACGTGTGCGGCTAGGATTTTTCAGTTGACTCGAGAGTTAGGTCACAAATCCGACGGCGAGACGATTCGGTGGTTATTGGAGAACGCAGAGCCGGCGATTATTGCCGCCACCGGTACGGGAACGGTTCCCGCCATCGCTATGTCTGTTAACGGAACCCTGAAAATCCCAACGACGACGAACGCTGATTCTGATTTGGGAGATAATCCGATGAAGAAGAAACGTAAACGACCTTCTAACAGTGAGTATATTGACATAAACGACGCCGTTTCAGCTTCCTCCGGTTTAGCTCCAATTTCAACGACTACGGTACAACCTCCGCAAGCTCCGGCATCATCCACCGTGGCTCAGCAACATCTGCCGCAAGGAATGATGTCGATGTGGGCGATTCCATCAAACGCAGTGATTCCGGCAGTCGGTGCTTTCTTCTTAGTTCCACAAATGACTGGTCCGTCGAATCAGCCTCAGATGTTAGCTTTTCCAGCCGGCGCTGCTTCGCCGTCGTCTTACGTGGCCGCAGTTCAGCAAGCTTCCTCGATGGCTCGACCACCTCCTCTTCAAGTCTATCCGAGCAGCGGAGTTGTATGCGTTTCAGACGTTCCCGGTTCGAATTCATCAAGAACGACGTCGGTTATGGCTCCGAGCTCAAGCTCCGGGATAACAACAGGCGGTTCGTCGTCCACTACAACAACAACGCCCCACATGCTCAGAGACTTCTCGCTAGAGATTTACGACAAACAAGAGCTCCATCAGTTCATGACCACCACAACAACACGGTCATCGAACCACTGAAGAAAAGAAAGAAAGAAACGACGGCGTATTAGTGATCGGAAAAGTCACGTGGGCACGTGAAAAAGGAAGTAAAGACGCGCACGTGTTAAGTGGGCCTAGGTTTTAGGCAAGATGTGGGTCAACACGCACCAAAAAGCAGAGAGAGAGAGTGGGAGGAGGGGCCACACGGCTCCCACCTTATGCATAGCTTCCGAGGCAGCCAGGTTGGGTGTGGTCCCCAACTGGTTAGAGCTACGTGGTCCGTATGAGTAGGACCAGCTTAAGCATAATTTGAAACGTTTCTTTTCTTGGTGGGGGCTGGGGCTCACCACTTTGTCTTGACTTTTTTGGTCTTTGTAATTACAAAAAAGTTTATTGAAGCCCCTCTCTAATAAGTCATGGTCCACTCAACAACAATTGTGATATTGATGTTTGTTTTTCAATCTGTAAGAAAAATATATACTTTTTATCTGACTGGAGAATTCTAATGTTGTTTTCCTAAAATTGTTGTAGCATTACTTCTTAGATGATTCTTAAAAAGTTTTTTACTTTATTTACATAAAAGTCTCGTCCGTGTATGATAATAATATATTTTATTGGCGGGGTTGAATTGTACCACTAATACGGCGTCGTTTCGTGGGGCCTGAAAACCTTCCCACTCAAGGACGCGAGTTGGTCACCACCAGTTTAAAGAACAGGCTGGCGTGGGTCCTTCTTCTGTCTATCCAATCTTTACCGTTCAATTCTATCATCTTCTCCTAACCGTTGATTCTATTTCTTTTTTTAATCAGTAGATATTTTTTCTTTGTGCCAGATAAGATTGACTATAAGATAAACCTTATTTATAGTATTTGATATGATACTTTGGTTGGTTCAACCACATGGTTCTTCTCGGTTTCTTACCGTTAATACTTAATATTAATATTATATGTTTTCAAAATGTGTTTTTGATATTTATGAGAGTAGTAGATTAAGAACATGGTAAAGGAATTATTGGAGGCCCAAACCAACTTGGTGGATGGGGAAAAAAGTCCAGGAGAGTTGGCTATAGGAGTCCACGTGGACTTGACAATGACATGTCGCTCTCTTTCTTTTATTTCAGTGGACCTCTTCATTTTTATTATCTTTTAGACATGTATAAATTTAGAAAAGTTTTTTTTTTTTTTTTTAAACAAAAACAATTTAAATCAAACAAAAGGAAAACGTCTGCTTTCTTAGTTTCTTTCCTGCTTGCATGACATCAACGCAATAAGCCCAAAACGAACAAAAACAAATATTTTGGACCAAAATATTTAAGGCCCATATTTTGCGGGTTCGAATTTCACCGAACAACCTAAAAGACTATAAGCGGATTATATTTTGCGACGAAAACTCTTCTTCCTTCCCGCGACGTCTCAACTTAACGGTTACTTCAGAGTTCAGACTCTCTAAGTTCATTATGTCCGAATCATTTTTACGCACTCTAATAAAATACTTTACCAAATTTCATCATTCAATTTGTCGACGCTTTGATATTGCTTCGTTACAAGTTATTAATGTATTTATGCCAAGTCATCACTAAGATTTTTAATGTGGAACTGCTGATTTATTATATTGATTTATACTAGTCTTTTCAAAAAAAAAAAAGGAAATTCGTGAAGATGTTGTTAATAACTTATATAGTACGACATATGTTTTGAATCGGATACATATCCCTGAACAAAAAGTTATGGTAGACTTTAATTTTTCATAAAAGAAAATTGCCCAAAAAAGAATTAAAGTTATTATAACTGAAAAATATTTTAGATAATATGTTCAGCATGGAAATCAATCATGTTAAAATAGGAAAAAAAAAGTCTACCCTCAAGAAATCAAATAATATACTTATTCTCCCTTTTTCTTGTTTCTCATAATTGTATTTGTATCCCATTTATACCGTGAATAACCCAAAAGGCTAGCGTATTATCTTTTGACACACGTTTCAAGTCAGTGATTTCGGCATGTGCTTTATTATATTGGTATGTCGACCAAGCCTGGGAAAAAATAAAAAAATAAAAAAAAATCCAAGATTATTAAGGGGTGGACAACGATTTACTGTTTTAAAATATCTGGATTATTAACTAAGTCTTCTTTTTGATAATAGGGTTATTAACTATCTTAGAAACTCTGGATATCAGCGACAGCGATATCTCCACAATAACAACATCAAACATCCATGCTTCGAACTTCAAAAAACAAGAAAATGGTGGATATGGTATTAACAATTTTACATATGTTTTAAATCGGATAGAAATGTCTGAACAAAAAAACTATTATAGACTTTCCATTTGTGTTAAAATTATTAGTAATTGAGCTAACTCAAGACCTAAAAGCTAGCTTATGAGTTAAAGGATTGCCACATTTTTATATATTACCCAAAGATCTTTATCCCAACCAATGTGGGACATTCTAATACTTTATGATGTCAGACTCTAACACATCCCCCTCACGCTCATGACTGGACATCTGAAGCATGAAGTTTGTGGGACTAGACATCCACGGGTGGTGACTCACTTTCGAGAAAGTTGAACATTTGGCTCTGATACCATGTTAAATTCGGGCTTATCATGAGCTTTTAACTCAAAACCAATTAGCAATGAATAGATTGACCCTAACTTTTTATATATTACTTGATTATTTCTCCAACTACCGATGTGAGATTTTCTCATTAACACTCCCCCTCACGCTCAGACATGACCATCTGAAACGTGAACATATGTGGGAACAACATCCACGGAATGGCCCAACAATCGGGTGGGTCTGATCGCATGGTCATGGTTCAGCTTTTGGATGTGAGTTAGGCTATGATACCATATTAGTAATGGACCTAACTCAACACCCAAAAGCTACCTTATAAGTTAAAGGATTGCCACATATTTATATATTACCCAACAATTTTTATTCCAACCAAATGTGGGACATTTTAATTATTTCCGATGTGAGACTCTAACAAAAAAATAATACTATTATTTGTTCTGATAGTTGTTTTTAAAATAAAATACTTTTTCCATTTGAGATTTGTTATAATGACAGTCCATGCCGAGTCCATGTGCAATCATAATCCTTATATAAATTACCTGTTCCGCGTTGACGAAAACTTTATCGTGCCCCCTTGTAGTTTGTTATAAGGAGTATAATTTATTCCATAATCTATTTGCTAAACTACAGCTGCAATATAAACAGTTGTTCTCGTTAATTTAATTACCTCTAAAATGTTCCTCATACTGTACATATATTCTAACAGAAATAAAATTTTAAAATTGTTGAAGAATAATGAATACTAGTCATTTACAGGGATAATTATTATTAACATCATTTATTTATTTTTTTATTTTTTTTTTGAACAAATCATCATTTATTTTAAGTTATTGAAGAGAAAGAGAAAAAAAAAGTTAAAGAAAAAAAAAAAGGAAATTAGAAAGAAACAAATAAGATTCGACCACAAACAAGCGTGGAACCAATCTCTCCCGCTCCAATCTCTCTGTCTGTCTGTGTTCTTCTTACAGACACCGAGAATGGCGGATCCTGATTTGTCGTCTCCGTTGATCCACCATCAATCATCCGATGAACCAGAAGTTGTTATCTCAATCGACGACGACGACGACTCAGGACTTAATCTTCCCGTCGTTGAAGAAGCTCGTGTTTCACGTGGTTCTCAATTTGACCATCGTAATAACCCTTATGGCTTTCTCAGCGAATCCGAGCCTCCGGTTCTAGGTCCGACGACGGTGGATCCATTCCGGAACAATACGCCTGGAGTTTTCGGATTGTACGAAGCGATTAAGATCGTGATTTGTCTTCCGATTGCTTTGGTCAGGCTTGTTCTGTTCGGTGCTAGCTTAGCTGTTGGTTACTTGGCTACGAAATTGGCACTTGCTGGCTGGAAGGATAAAGAGAACCCTATGCCTCTTTGGAGATGCAGAATCATGTGGATCACTCGGATCTGTACCAGATGTATCCTCTTCTCTTTTGGGTCAGTACTTTTTGTAGCTCCAAAGTTACTGTTGAATCAAAGATTGTTTATTGATCGAGATAGAATTGAGGAATGGTCAATTTGGTTCCAAAGGTCTCCAATGTTCATAATCTTTCTTTCTTGGCCCTGCAGTTATCAGTGGATAAGACGGAAAGGGAAACCTGCTCGCAGGGAGCTTGCTCCGATTGTTGTATCAAACCATGTTTCTTATATTGAACCAATCTTCTACTTCTATGAATTATCACCCACCATTGTTGCATCCGATTCGCATGATTCACTTCCATTTGTTGGAACTATCATCAGGGCAATGCAGGTAGGCACCTAGCACTTTTGTATAAACTAGTTTCTTTGTGAATTTTATCAGCACATATCTGCTCTTGTGTAGTTTATAGATTCTTTTTTTTTTATGAGTTTTTGTTTTTCTTCTTTGTTAGGTGATATATGTCAATAGATTCTCACAGGCATCAAGGAAGAACGCCGTGCATGAAATAAAGGTATAGAGTTTCTGTGACATGTTTTTGATGTCTATCGTAATTTTAATAAACTGAGTAAAAACTCTATCAAAGAGATTGGTTCATACACCACTTTCATGATGTATAAAAAAAATGTTTGGTTGAAAAGGATTCAAATGGTTTTTTGTATTTGATACGGAATGTGCTTTCAAGGATGTAAAATACAGAGAAAAGCTTCCTGCGATAGATTTCCTCGTCTGCTGTTATTCCCGGAAGGAACCACGACTAATGGGAAAGTTCTTATTTCCTTCCAACTCGGCGCTTTCATCCCTGGTTATCCAATTCAACCTGTAGTAGTCCGCTATCCCCATGTACATTTTGATCAATCCTGGTGAGACTCCTTCGTGTTTTCGCACTTTACACTTCTCTATAAAATAGACTGCCCCCCTTACTGAATTTTATGAGACTTTCAGGGGAAATATTTCTTTGTTGATGCTCATGTTTAGAATGTTCACCCAGTTTCACAATTTCATGGAGGTAGGCAATGTGCATATCGCGCAAGCTTAGTTGATTCATTGTCTGATTTTAGCCTTTCACTTATTTGGATAAACTTCTTTCGAAATTAAACAGGTTGAATACCTACCAGTAATCTATCCCAATGAAAAGCAAAAACAAAATGCTGTGCGACTCTCGCAGAAGGTGAGTGTTGGTGGAGATAAGTATATTATTTTTCATTACTTATTGCTTTTCTTTCATTGTGAAAACTAGTCCTCATGGTATACTTATGAATACAGACCAGTCATGCAATTGCTACATCTTTGAATGTCGTCCAAACATCCCATTCTTATGCGGACTTGATGCTACTCAACAGAGCATCTGAGTTAAAGCTGGTATGTGCAGCTCCTGAATGGTTTTGCTCTCCTGAATAGTGTCCTATATTCTCTCATATGACATATCTATGTCTCGTAGGTTCCTCAGAATTACTTTAAGGCACAAGTCATGTATTCTTGCCCATGGAAGCTTGACAATAACTTCCCATGTCAGGCAGCAATTCATCTGGCTGATCATTTATTTTATCTTAAATGTTTTGTTGCAGGAGAACCCCTCAAATTACATGGTTGAAATGGCGAGGGTTGAGTCTGTAAGTTTATCATCTAGCACCACAAGTTTGTTGCTTTTCATTTACATCTAGGAGACCCATACCTTTCATTATGGTTTTGTAGGATACATGAAACTGTGGATAGATATGTCGAACCTCGTGATTTTGATAGTGTCCTGCATATATGTTCATTGAGTGTCCCTATTTTTCGCCTCTTTAGTGATCGTGTTGCTCTTTCTTTGTTCCTTCCAGCTATTCCATGTAAGCAGCTTAGAGGCAACGCAATTTTTGGATACATATGTTTCCATGAATCCGGACTCGAGGTAATGACTTTTGTCCTATAAGTAACTACAAAAGTAATATTATCTCTTTCGGTGTTCCAATGCTCGAAATACCGGATTTCCCTACAACCACAATAATTTTATCCATTTTGCAGTGGACGTGTTAGGCTACATGACTTTCTTCATACTCTTAGACTGAAGCCTTGCCCTCTTTCTAAAGGGGTTAGTTATGATAATATTTTTTAAAAAGAATTTGCCTTCTTTGCATCAATATGGTTGTGCTCTTATCATCCGGCGTTTATGCCTTGAGAAAGTTACTTATACAAGCATAATGCTGTAGATATTCGAGTTTGTCGATGTGGAGAAGGCCGGATCAATCACTTTCAAACAGGTAATTTGAGGTTTATATAATTCAATCATCTTCATGGAGTAGAAAAAAACCTTTGCAGAAGTTCCTAGTATATAAGGCCTAATACATCTTGCTTCTTCTGCTGCTGATTGGTCTGCAGTTCTTGTTTGCGTCGGCTCATGTATTGACACAGCCGCTGTTTCAGCAAACATGCGAGCTAGCCTTTTCCCATTGCGACGCAGATGGAGATGGCTATATCACAATTCAAGAAGTAGATCCCGTTCTCTTCAATTCTTCACCTCTTTTTCATATTTGCTTTTGGGTTATTATGACTTACTCTTGCATATCTTTGGCTCAGCTTGGAGACGCTCTAAAAAACACAATCCCAAACTTGAACAAGGACGAGGTAAGTGCAAATAGATTCATCTATTCACTGAAGTTGAAATCCAAATTTGTTAACTTGGGAAGGATCTATAGCTAAACGGTTGGGTTTAATCTCATGTTTCAGCTTCAAGGGATGTATATTTTTCTCGACGACGACAAAGATCAAAGAATCAGCAAGAACGATTTCTTCTCCTGCTTGAGAAGAAACCCTCTGCTCATAGCTATCTTTGCGCCTAAATATGCTCCACCATAACACAAAGAGACAAAAGGCTGGCTAAGATTTGCGATCGGTGCGATAATTTAAACCTGTATTTGAGGTAATATATACCTTTGTTTTGTATTCTTATTGCATTCAGCTAGTAAAAAGAAGGGGCTGCTAAGTTTTTGGCCTATCCTCTCCATAGATCCATCCTTTCGAGTCTTTGACTATAAATGCGTGCCGTTTTCTACCCCAAAAACGATATGGTGTTTGCTCCTCTAGTTCTGAGCAAACTTTGCTGTATTTTGTTGCCCTTTTTTGTCATTTTGGGGTTACATTACATATGTATGATCCAAATTTCGAATGTATCAGTGGATATTTATATTTAACTATTTTACCCAAACTCTTATAATAAATCATAGTGTAGTTTAATTTTTCGACATCTGAAAATCCGATTAATTTATACTCTTTGCCTAGTGTTAAAGAATAAAAGCCCAGGTGGGGAAAGCTGACGCAAGCATAGTTTATACTCCGATAATAAATGGATTAAAAAGGAACCACGAGAATCAGAAGATTAAACAATGACCGTCGGATGAAAGAGCATAGGGCGGTGCACAGCACGCTCTGTGGTCCCCCCCCACAGAGGACGTGAATCTCCCCCTTACCGGACCCATGTGCCCGACATGTGTCGGCACCTCAACTGGGAAGTGCGAACTCTCTCCCCAATGGCCAAATCAAATCTCTACTTCACAGTCTCCAATTAGCTTAGTTTTATTAACCCTCTTTATCCGACATTTTAATTTTAATCACAAAATACATAAATAAGTTATAAAACAAAGGTCCTTTCTACTTGGCTAAACACAAATATTTTATGGTTTATTTTTGGTGTACTTTTATATTTTTAATATGCTTGATGACTGAGGCTAGATTAATATTAATCGACAGAGAGATATAAGTGGATTCCAATCAAATGCTAATTAATACATATCATAAGCTATTGACATATAGTTTCCCCAAATCACGCGTCAACAGAAAGTTAACCAACTAATAATGATTTTTGTCCATTTTTGTAATTTGTTTTTGTTTGGTGGATAAAAAGCTTGATCTATATCATAAGTTTTATCTATAGTTAGTTACTCACTTATGAGTTATGATAGTCATCATTTACGATAATATATGATTTTTTTTATAACTTAAAAATCATTATCAACTACTATGCTTAATTAAGATTCACAAACACCACCTATAAAATTATACTATGTTCCTAATTAATCCAATTTTAATGTTTTTACACACAAAAATAATACATATTAAAAATTGATTACAAATGTTTCATTTGTTGTGATTAACAATTTTCTATAACTATAAACCGATAGTATTCAACATTTTTTTAAGTATACAATTTATTGATAACTCATAAAATGCATAGAAAAGTTAAAATATATTTTTTTAGACAATATATTTTCTAAAACTTAGATTAACAAGAAATATAAAGAGTATAAAACTTTTTAAAAGAACATTACATTTAGTTCAACTTTTTCAACAATCTAGTTCAGAAAAAAATGAAATTAACATGATTGAGTACTACATATCACAAAATCACAAAATTGTTAGAAACAGTAGAAAACAAAAGGAGCAGGTTTATAAACAACAAAGGAATCTGTCATTTTTCTTGGGTGCATTCACAAATTATACACATGCTTTTAGATAAAATAACGATCGCTAAAAGAATTATAAGGCTGAAGTAATGATAGTATGTATAACGATTCATTATTAGTATTATGTAGACTGGTGATACAAATAACTGACACTATTTCAATTAATAGGTTACATATTTTGATCATCTCAACTGGCTCCCGTTCGGAGGATCTATCTTTAGCTATGTCTTTTCGTCACTTTTACATATCTTGTATTTGTAGTTTATCTCATTATATTTTCCCGCGAGATTTTATTTTCACCCATGTAAGTACGTCGGTGCCGGATTGGCTCTCCATTTCGGAGTGTCCCCAGCCAATAGCTTAATATAATGGGTTTTTGCTGAAAAAAAAAAAAAAAAAAGGGTTACATATTTTGATTTTTTTTTTTTAGTTAATACTATTATAAATATCTAAGGGGAGGTTATTGAACCCATGAATTTGAAAGAGTTTAATAGAAAGTCAAATTCCAGTGTTATTCAATTAGTCATTCTATAAATTATTTTAAATTCATGTGTTATTGAATAAGTATTCTTTTAAATTCTAGTGTTATTCATTTTAACGATTTCTTAATTCTATTAAATTCAAGTGTTATTCAATATTATTTAGTTTTCTATAAAAACGTTGTTCTACAAGAATTTTATAGAATTGTTAGTAAAAAATGCAAAGAAC
>OVAQ01000523.1:0-30315 GCA_900406345.1 Erysimum cheiri
GCAAGGAGTTTCGGAGCCGCCGTAATCTTTAACGAGAGCAAACCATGGGATGACCATGTACGTTTCTATCTCTTAATTAGTTAAAACTAATCAAATTAATTTTTATTGTTAAACGAAAAATAATGGAACATGTTTTGGTCTATTTGATTACAGTGGATCTTCTGGGTGGGACCATTCATTGGAGCTGCGATTGCTGCATTTTATCACCAATTTGTTCTAAGGGCCTCAGGTTCCAAGTCCCTCGGATCTTTCAGAAGTGCAGCCAATGTTTGAATTTAGCCACAAGAAACATCAATCATAATAACAACAATTATAAAATGCTTGTGTTATTATGTATGTACAAAAATTGGCAACTTTGCTTTTAAAACAATGCCCTGTTTTCTTCTTGTTTTTCTGTTTTCGTTGTGGTGTAAGCCTTTGATATGTGCCAATGCCAATGTTTGTGTACTCGGGAAAACAATTAATGAAACCAAATTGTTTTGCCTCCTTTTTTTATCAATCATCAATATTTCCACAGATAAAATGTTAGACAACAAAACTAAAAATTCAGATAATACACCTAAAAGCATAACTACATTAATGATTATAATTTATATGTTTCATGTGATTCAAGTTATCATCCACTGAAGAGGATTAAGACAAAATAAAAAGTTGAAAATAAACCACAAAATGTTTATTTTTGCTGCAATAGAATACAAGAAACATATGTTCCTTTTAAGAGGCCCAGTCGCCAGTTCATTCTGAACCCTTTAGTTGTGTTTTATGTTTGGCACTTTGTTGTCGACTTGTCGCCCTCGCCTAGTTAAATTAGATTTGATGAAGCAAATAACCACAAGTCAATTGGTAAAATCGTCTCAAATTCAATTAGTCTACACCGTAACTGAATGTGGTGAACACTTTTTGTTCAAGTTGACATTCCATTCACTATAATAAGCACTTATATTTTGTAATGGTGAACCGAGCATACGCAAGATAGCTTGTTGGTTCATATCATTGGCGTCACTTTTAAAAAAAAATACAAAGGTCATTTTCACAAATAACTAAATCAAAGAGAGTCACAGAACAAATGAAAAAAACAATAGATAGGCTACAAGTTTTGAAAGAATAAACATACAAACAAAGCCGCTAAAGTTCTTTCTAAGCCAATGCCGATTATCCAAATCAAAATTCCAAAATGTACCTCAAGATCAAAATCAGGGTATAAAATAACGAGAAACAAATATAAGAAATGTTTAAAAATCACTGCAGTCTCTGCAACTGCAGAAAATACACTTTGCGTCTTCTTCCGAAGCACCAATCTTGAATTATTGGTTTTTGGTTAGTATTTTTGGATATAATTCCTAAATCCAAAAGAACTGTTTTCTTCTAATTACATCCGAAAACTCTCTTCGTCTCTTTTGTTGTCTCTATCAATCCCCAGATATGGCTCAGCCTCACATACATCAATAGAGTCAGATTCAGTACCCGGGAGAGATATTCAGAGGGATTCCTTTCGAAACCAGGACCTGAAACAATATGATCAAATGGTGACTGCTTTAATTGGAACCACCGACCTTGCTGGTCATCGACGGTTTGCTTGTGGTTGGATTTGTTGCTTCTGAGCTGCTGCTGGACTGGTTGTCTGGTCGTGTCCAGATCTTCAAATGGCCTTCTCTGCAAGCTGTTATCAATGATTCTTGGGTGAAGATCAATCCCGAGAGGGGCTCTGCGTGAGCACGGTGAGCCACGACTGGTGAAATCTTTGGGACGTCTCGCATGCATGGCGCTGGCTGAAGTGTGCCTATTGGAACGATGTTATCCCAGTGAGCGGATTGACTCCCCGTGCTGTAAGTGGGTGATCCTCCTGGAGGTCGCCGAAGCGGAACTACAATCTCATCCATTTCTAGGTCCCATAGCAGTAACTGTGTATCCTGTTCGGCACAAGGAGAGTGAGCCAAAAACGCTTAGATGATCATAGGAGAT
This sequence comes from Erysimum cheiri, assembly GCA_900406345.1. Taxonomy (NCBI): domain Eukaryota; kingdom Viridiplantae; phylum Streptophyta; class Magnoliopsida; order Brassicales; family Brassicaceae; genus Erysimum; species Erysimum cheiri. The sequence continues at coordinate 1,963 of OVAQ01000523.1, forward strand.
GAAACAGAAGACCAACGTATAAGTTATTGACACAACTTCCACAGGGCGTGGTGCCAAGACTATGGGAAAGCTCACTTTTTAACATATGTCTTCTAAGCGGATTAAAGAATCTATGTCCGTAATTTGGCAAATGCCATATGATAATGCTATCACCCCATATGATCATAAGAAGTTCCCATTAAAACATTTCATCTCATTCCCCTCACTCTTTATCGATCCTACACTAGAATCCTTCTACAATATTGTATCCTATTAAACTAAAATACTCAAAAATGAGAGCAGCAGGAGAGGTATTAAGACTGTTTGATAGAAAGTAGTAATAGGTCAAGGAAAACTCTCAACGTTGAAGCAAAAAATGTTAAGTTGGCATCACATAAAAGAAAGGAGAACCCAGAAGAGTGATGTCGCAGAACTGAATACCTGACCAACGGAACCAAACCGATACATGACACTCTCTCCAGACCCGTCTGAATTTGGTGACGACCAATATGAATCAAACGCCACTCCGCTTACCTGTGAGAAAGCATTTTACATTAGTCAAGTAGTGTTTGTGTTACATACAAACTCACTATATTGATATACTCCAATTTAAAAACCCTACCCACGAATTGTGTCCCTCACCCCATGCCACAACCTTTCGATCTTCCATACTCCACACTTGAACCAAGTCATCTTCACCTCCAGTCAAAAGGTACTTTCCATCCATACTGTCAGACCGATGCTAATGTTAGTAAACAATTCCATGCTAAAAGCAACTTGAGTGAACAAATCCGACTCAGAATTCTTTTCTCTTTTAATTACAAAATACAAATGCAATAGGGAAGATGATTTATCAAAGATAAAAAAGATCCATTCACCTCCAAGCACAACACAAGAGAGCACCATAATAACTTTTTCCACCACACACTAGCTTTTGGGTTGAGAAATCAAAAATTCGAAAATAACCTGTACATGGTAAAAAAAAAAAAGAATGCTCAACCAGAAATATATAGTTTAAGAATTGGAGCCAGCCGTAAAACAAAAAACCCGTCATACCATCTCTTCCAACTGTTGCCAAGTATGCTCCATCATTTGAAAATGCAATGCAGTTAATAGAACCTTGACCAATATGCCATCTCGCTACTGGATTACTCTGCATAAATGTTTTTGGGAGTGAGCAATGGTACATGATTATTAATTTACAGACAGATAGAAATGAGAAAACAAACCAATGGAAACACTAGCAAAATCAGATACCTTGCTATATTTTGCTTTGTCAACTGAAAACTGTGTCGGATCTCTTATAGCAGAAAATGAAGATTCAGTCGCACCCTCTTTATTCTGCAAGTGCAATAATTACTCTGGTCAGAAGTTAAATATAATTAGGTAAATGACAAATCAAATGCAAGAAATTTTTTCCGAAATATGCGCTTGCCTTCTCATACACGTACAAATTTCCATCGGCGTGAGCAACAACAAAGGATCCATCACCTCCAGGCACCCAAGCAATACTAGTACAGCGGCTGTTATAAAAGCAACAAACTTTATCATATCATTGAAGTGGACATGGCAGAAAAAAGTAAAAAATTTTTCAGAAAGGAATTTCAGCTAGATTTTTGTTAAGTCTAATTTCATCCAAGAAGAAGCATTCTAGTATAATACGTATGATCTGATTCACTAAATTGAGCGCTACCTAGAGCATACATCCAGTAAAATGACAAAAACGAAGATAACCAGTAAATCATGCTTCATTTGGCATAAATAAAGAAGTTAACAGAAAAACAAACTCTTGCCTGTTATTTACAGAACCATCTTTGTTATAATGCTGAGCACAAACAAGCTTCTTACCGACATCCTGTAACTGCTGTCTTAGTGATACGGTGTAGACTACAATAATTCACCAAAAGAATAAATAACAAGACAAATTTCCATCCAGAACACAAGTAACAAACTTGATCTCAATGTTGTACATTACCATCTCCAGAATTCAGCCCAATAAGTAGATCATGTCCATCCTTTGCATCTGGATCAAACGCGTGGCACATAGGGTTTGAATTACTGATATGTATAGACTTTACTGGATCCTACATCAAATAATTTTCTTAACTGTGAACAAAACCAGCACATCAAAACAAATCTTAAGGAAGTAGGAGTAAAATACCTTATCTTGTGAGTTCAAGTCACTTATAAAAATAGCATCACCCACATTGAAGACTAAGTAAGTTCCTTTCCCATCGAAATTTGTATTAGTAGCCGAGGTACTAGAACTAGAAGCAGCGAATGAGGCACCAATTCTTGAACTTGCACCCACATTTTTGCTCCCTCCATTACCTCCAACAAAACTAAGCGCACGGTTACCATTACCACCACCCAACAACCTTGCTGTTGCTGACCGGAAACCGGTACTAGGAGTGGAACTTGAGGAGGTACCAGTTGGTGTCGATGGAGCAGGTTTATCCTTAAGGTGAGCTAGAGTAACCTGACACAGAAATTTCACAAATTCCATCCTCAGAAACCGCTTTTAAAACATGAAAAATGAAATGTGCATTTGATATTCCTACACAAAACCTTGCGAAGGTGTAATTTCACATTGAGCAAATGCTAGCGAAACAGCGATTCAGATTCAAATTTCCCAAAATTTTTGCAAACCACATAGCAATCACAACCGAAACCACAATGAAATCAGATTGGATTAAACTTGAATTCCGTAATAGAAGCCAAATAGAAACGAATCAAAGCCTTCACCTGAGTGACGGTTTTGCCATGAGTATAGTGAAGAAGTCCAGAGGGATGCGTCTTCTCGTAGTGGAGCTTGTACTTCCCTTCAGGCGTCTTGAAATACGTCTTGATTCCCGGCGACTGAGGATTCGCCGCCGAAGCTGACGAAGAAGAAGGCGCGGAGATCATTCCATTCGAAGTGTTCATCATATTTAGTCACTGCTCTATCTCTAAATTACGAGCTACTAGCATCTGATCATGTCCCTTAGCTAGGGTTTTCTCTTCTCCCACTAGACAAAATCCACAAATCTCCTCCTTCTTCTTGTTGGATGCAAATTGCTCTAAACTCGTCGCCAAAATCAAAATGGAACTTTTATATTCAATGGATCAAAAAGATTACTATGAAGATGAATACAATGTGGTCTCCGCTCCTAAATTCGCCATTTTCTTTTATTGCTTTCTTGATCATCATCAATCAAATTGACTACTAATGGATAATTAAAAGTCATCTCAATCAACGGTCGTGATCCCCTGGGCGGTTCAACGGCTAGAGATCCTTGAATCTATGGGTTTCCCGAATCCTTTGATAAGCACGGGATTGAGGCCCAAGTAGAGTCCAAAATATAGGCCCATTATTAAAGAACCAAAAAAATAACAAGATTCCTTCTTCAGCTTCGAGCTGGCGTGAAAGGAATAGTAGTAAATACATCATCATATGCTTCATTTCATAGAATCATAGTTTTTGGCCCAAAAAAAAAAAAGAAAAAAAAGAATCATAGTTTAAGTTTTAAGCCATCGCAATATGCCTAATCTAATCACGACACATTTTGTGTACAAATTAATTGTTAGTCGGCCAAAAAGCCAGTGACCGGGTTTTACCGGTAGCCGGTGAAGGTGGTCAGAGACGGATTAATGTCCCAGCAACGTAGTCAAAGCGCTTAAATATGAATTTCTAATTTTTCTTAAATATTATAAAACTGATCCTCCTCATCGCCCAACCATCACCGAAATATATGAAAAGCTAATTTTCTCAAAGTACATTCTCTCTCTAAACCTTCTTTTCCTAAAAAAAGCTGCGTCATCTCTACGAATTCATACGTCTCTTTGCTTTCCTCCGATCGGTCTCCGATCCCTGTTGTTTCATCTCCGATACCGAACGCTCTGGTATTGTTTCTCTCTTCCTTGTTGTTTCACCGTTGAGCTGATGATTTCGTGTTCGTATGTGTAAATAAGCTGAAATCTATTGCAATTTTATCATTATCTCTTACATGTTGTTACCGATCGTCGTTTGCTCTTTTTTTTTCTTCTCCCTTGTGATGATGTGATGATTGTTTTGGTTCTCTCGGTTTCTTCCGGTTTATTCCCGGTTCGTTTGCTACATCGGTGACTTTTCCCGCAATCTTCGGGTATGATCGCGATCATATCATCCGTAAATCGGAGTCGGTCCTTTTCCTTGCGAATTTGCTTTCTTTCACATAGTTGTTTGCTTTAGATTCCGATGCTGAGAAGAGACCAAATCGGTGCTTAGTTTCTACGTCCAAAAGGAGACTTTGCAAGCTCTATGTGTTGTTGGTTAGCTTCAGCGACGGGGTGAGCTAGCTAGTTTGGAATATAGTCTATTAGCATACCCTAGGCTTAGCTGGTTTGTATCCTGCAGGTTTAGGGGCAGTGGTGGTTACTAACTCTCTATCATACCTTTCTCGACTACGAACCTCACCTAGTTGAGAAACTGGGGAAAAACTTATCGGTCATTCAACTGTTTGGGAGAGTTGAGAACTAGTACGACTATAGATTCAGGTCAGCGTGCATCTTCTCCTCCTTGACAATTTCGAGGTTTTTGAACTTATAGCATCATTCTCTTCAAAAGCTGTATTATTAACACTTTTCAAACAGATGTTAGTTCCTCATACTAGCCTGTAACACATAGGATCGGTGGCTGGCCTATCCTTGATGTATTCTGATTTGCAGATCGTGTTGTGGACCTTCTTGGTTGATTTGGGAAAGCAAAGTGAACTTGAACTCAGATAAGTGATCCAAAAGTTATAAGCGTGGTTAGTTCTACTCCTAATGTTATATGGATAATGACCAATTTTATGGTTGTAAAGGCTTTGTGAAGTTCATTCGATTCAGTTGTTCTAGTGGCGTAGGATTCATTCTGATCCTATTACACTTTAATGGGAATAAGCAAAGTACTACCACTAGTCCGCCATCACATGTGTACCAAAATGTGTTAGTCAGTTAAAGATGCTTGAGGTATGGGATAAGGTATCCATGGGTGGGAAACTTCAATCTTCCTTAGAAACCTACATCTATATTATAATGGTTTCTAGAATGGCATGCTGTCACATTGAAGCCTTTTATTTGGATGCACGGTGATACGAAACATAATGCTAATTCTTATAAAGCATTCTTTCACACAACCTACGTTGGGCTCCCTAGTCTCGAATTCAGGAGTCTATCAAGGTGTGCTGGTGGGTTTTAAGACAATAAGAGCGCAGAAATAGTAAATGAGGTAGTAAGACTTGGCTGGTTAGCACTATTGTGGACTAAACTCTTTCACCTGAGGAAGCTGTAGTGTATTCAATATGTGGATCCCAGGAGAAGGACTTAAATTTGATGTTCTTATTGTATTAGTGAAGTCAAGGGCCTAATTGCTTCCGGTTGGTCTACTTGGAACTTGGAAGGTGTGTGGAGATGGTAAATCAGTTTCTCAATCAAGAACGGCGGCTTTTTCACTTGGGTTGGGTTGTGTAGTGTATTCATGGTTGGGATTTCTAAACCTATATCCTTTTAGGATTATTGGCCTGCAGGTGCATATTTGAGGGTTTCAGTTCAGAAAAAATTCTAAGCTTATGTTCTGCTATCGGATCCTCCATGTAATTTTCTTGGTCATATCAACCATGGTTGTAAGTTTAGTGAAAGATATGTACAAGGCCTTTATACATACTCCAGAGCTGTCAAATTTATTGTTTGTGACAAAAGAACATTACTAGAGTGTCTTTTGTTTGAATTTGAAAGTCATTGTTGGTGAATATAAACGAAGAAGTAGTGTACTGATAGAAGCTGAAATGATGATATCAAATGTTACCTATTTTGCATGGACTTGCTTTGATGTTCTTCTATGTGGATACATTATACGACTATATATTTTGCCCTTATGCCTTATTCGTCCATCCTCTTCTCTGTCCTAATTGGTTCTCAATAGACTGTTTCTGTAAAATTTATCGACTTTCTGAGTAATTTAATGAACTCCTTGTGTTACTCTTAACTTCTGATGGCTCTGGTTTGCAGAGATGAGAACCAGAGTGATGCTTTAAACGCAAAGGCTTCTTAGTTTCCCAATCTTGTTTGTTTCCTCCTTTTTTTCTTTTGGCTTAACTAAAAAAGAAGTATGTCTGTTTTTATTGACAAACTCTTATCTGTAATAAAAACTAATAACTCTGTGCTAGTTAAGGTTTATTTTCATCTATAAGCTTCATGAACTTTCCTGCAGCACATAGCCTAAGTCCACAGAAACTTGTCTGCTTATGACTTCATGAGATCTGAGATATAATAAGGTAGGTACGGGTTCAAAGGTAATTGGTACCACAGCTGGAAACTATGGACTGATTTCTTATATTCTGCTTGGAAAATGTGACTATCAGACTGAAAACTGACACATTTTCAGTCACCATTTAGTACTTCTTTGGTTCACTTCAAGAGATACCATTCATGAAAGAAAAATGAGTTTGCTTGGTAATTATAGAAATGTTTTTCTGAGCTAGCAAATGTTTTTTTGGATGAATTCTATGTTGAGAGAATTTGTTGTGCAGGTTTAATTGGACTTCAAGGTTGAAGCATTGTGTAATCATGGGGCACAGACATTTTCTTGGTTCATCCCAATATTTTGATGATGAACATGATCAAGGCTGGAATCATGTACACCCAGAGCATCCATATACGAGTCTAGGTAATTAGTCCTCCATTTCTATAGATCATTAATCTATTTTCAATTGATTGAAATCAATCTTTTAACCTCGTTCTCCATTTATAGAGATTGATATTCAACCTTTGTAAAAGCTAGTTGGTTGATGATGCATGTTTATTTTTAGGTTAAGATGTTCCATATATATGCTTTCCACCTATGGATAGATTGGGTTTCACTAGGCAAAAATTGAATCTTGATAAGTGGATACCCGCTGCTAGTGATAATTAGGAGGCTAGATTTTATAACCATCATTGATGCCCTCAACTTTTCTTGAGCAACGTGTTTGGACTTTCTGATTAATATTATCTACCCCACATTTTCTCAGCAAGCTCTGGGACCAGTGAGAACAGATCGCATGTTTATCCAGCAGAAAACATGTTGAATGAAGGAATGCCAGTGTCTTCTTCTCATTGGAACTCTTCTCCTCGACCAAATGCCTATACTGCTTCAGGTCATAGTGTAGAGAGACCACACTACAATCCGGGGGCTTCGGGCCCATCCCATGATCATTTCGTGAGTTCAACAGTTGCAACTTTCTCTGCCCCACATGAGAATTATGTGACATTTGCATCTTCTTCCAACTGCAACAGCCAGACATGGTCAAATGCTAGTTATGTTGATCAATCTATGGAAAATGTGAGAGGAGCACAAAAGAGAAAAAGCCCATGTGCTTCTTCCATCTATGAAATGGGCAGTTCAAGCCAATACCACGGTGACCGAACTTCTTCGGACAACCCTTGCCCCTCGGAATTGCACTTGGGAAAATCAATAAAGCATGATCATGATCCTCATTACATGCCATGGCTTATGGATCCAACTTACAGAAGTAATAATCTCTTGATCAGGGGAGAGGGTTCTTCAAGGAATGTCCGGAGTCGTCCTACATTTGATTTAGAGACCAGCTTGGATAGAAATAATTTGCCAAGAAGCCCAAGCCTTGGTTCTCATTCTACACACCACCACATTGTTGAGCATTCTGGCTCAGATCAATTTCCTGGTCATACCTCTCACGGACATAAGGACTGGAACTGTCCTAGACTGTCTTCAGTTCCTAGAGGTATGCAAATTTTAGTTCGTCTCTCGAGCTCTCAATTTTGTTTGTCTCTCTATAACCACATTAATTCCCACCTTGCAGATATAAATGGCTTTAGTCCAGAGACAAATAATTTTCTTCCTGTGAGAAGTGTTGTCAACAGCACATCTCTTGATACTTCCGGCTATCACCATGGGCTTACTGGAAACAGAAACCCTACAGTTTCTCAGGGTTTTCCTGGGACTTCAACACAATCTACAAGCAGCAGCCGCTTCTCTCATAGATCAACACCCACCTATAGATCTTCTTCACACGGTTCGCGATTGGGACATGTAGCATCTTCTTCTGGAGACAGGTCGCATTTGGTCACTGAGACTTATCCTTCTAGGCATCTAAGACCACCACCTCACATTTCGTGGCGTGGCGGTGATCGCTCAGGGAGACGCAGGAGTTCCTATGAGAGGTTTCAGCCTCCTTTCGATGAAGTTGCTCTCCATGAACGGTTTTCATCTGAGGTATAGTTTTCCCTTACAGCTCCATTATGTTGAGTGGAAGTCTGTCATAATCACATTAAACATAAAGATAAAACCCCACCCATTTACAACTAATTTAAAGATCAAGCCCATATGATATAGTGCATATTGAGTATTAACCGTTGGGACTAGCTCCATCTACATAGATTTGCAATTTATCATTTTTTGCTGCATCCTGAACTGTTTTCTATGGGGTGTGTAAAAAACAGGGCTTCATGGTCGGAGATCGCCAACCACACTACCATGGATCCAGAAACATGCATGATGACCATAGAGATATGAGGCTCGACATTGATGACATGAGCTACGAGGTTAATAGCCAAACACTTGTATTTTAAACCCTCACATAGGCAAAACCAAAAGTTTTGTAACTGATATATTTATATATATTCATCCAGGAACTCCTTGCTCTTGGAGAAAGGATTGGGAGTGTCAACACTGGTCTATCCGACAGCGCAATCTCCAGTTGCTTGTTAGCAACAACGTATTATCCATCGTATCAAACGGAGGACCAAAGAAAATGTGCTATCTGCCTGGTAAGATTTACTTGTCTGAAACAATTTATGGTGCAAGTAAAGAAAGGTATATAAAGTTAGAAAGAGGCTAATGGTGATGTTGTAATGTGGTAACAAATAGGAGGAGTACAAGGAAAAGGAAGAGTTAGGGGAAGTAAAGGGGTGTGGTCATGACTACCATGGGAGGTGCATCAAGAAATGGCTGTCTATGAAGAACTCTTGCCCTATTTGCAAATCCCCTGCTTTACCTGATGCTTCTAAGAACCCATCATAAATTATCTTTAGATATTTAAATACTCGAATGCTTTTAGGTTATCTTTTATGTGTGGATGTTATATATTGATTTGTCTTTATTTCAAAGGGAAAATATGTGATAGAAAATAATAACTTGTCTTAGTAGCTGTAAATAGAAGGTAGTCCATGATTTTTCTCAATGGTTATAATATATGTTATTGGAAATGGCTCTCTTTGGATTTTTTACAGATGTGAATAGTTATAAGCTGAGGTAACACAGTACACGCTACAACATGATGAGACCATATATAAAGCAATTGATCTTCAAAGAGGAATGAGATGGAAGAATAAGGAGGAATGGTGTATTCTTCGCAGCTGGTCTTGTAGTTCATTCATCAATTTTCCAGCATGAGTCTACTCCTCCTTGGCCGATTTATCGATGTCTCTTATCATTCTATCGAGTTGTTTTTATTAGAGATAATAAGATCCCACATTACAAAGAACAAGGGATTTTGACTAATAAACAAAGAAAAAATATATGAAGAATGTGAAAATAAGTGGAGAAGTAATTCAACAGGAGAATGATTATCATTTTTGAAATTCCATAGTTTCATAAACACAAATATATATAGCCACACAAATTAATAAATACGTACGACAGACACACTCCAAGTTAAATACAATAAGGGTATAATAAAATTTTAATGCAACGGATAAGGTCCTTTCAGAGACGTTCATAATTCAACTCATATAAGTCACATTCATATTTCGAAATAAATAAACTAAATATATTATTAAAACTATAAAGCAATAATACACTAACATATTAACAACTATGACATATACACTGATTTGATACCCAATACCAAATTCCAAATAAAACAAAATATATATACATTGATTTGCTTCAGAACGAAACAATTGGAATTCAGAATTATTTCCGACACGCTTCAAGCATTTTGCGGGGAGAAGCAAGATGGGTCCATATTTTTGGGAGCAAGAAAGTGATGGTCCGGTCCGTCCGGATCCAAATCCATATGTATCCGTATAACATAGTAATTTTTTCTTAAGTAATAATACTGTAGTAGTTGTTTTTCTTTACGTTAATCAAAATAGCTTTTATTTTATTTTTTCGTGAGTAAAATAGTTGACACTGAAAACAAATAAAGTAATGTCAAAATGTGGCTCGTTTGGCCAATCCGCAAAAGTGCAAAAGCAAAACTTACGAGAACCATCGGGCACTAAAATGGCGACTCTACCTTAACGCGAACGGAGGCAACATAATTTAATACAAAAAAATTTTAGAAAAAGTATTTATAAGAGTAATTTCATATTACAACCTTAAACCAAGAAATTCAGGTCGTTTTGTATTCATAGGTCTATTTACGAATCGAATAAATCAGACGCTAGCATAAATATCTAATCAGTAAATATTGTTATTGGTGAAAGAGGATCATAACTCCATATATAAGCATCTAAAAACCACATATATTTTTAGATGTAGACAGAAATATAAAAAAAAATCATTACATAAAGAACATTAAGGTTAAGCGAAGTGGCAACAAAGCATTATGTCTGCAAGTTTATGAATGGATTGGACGGTAGAAAATCGCAAAAAAAGGAGAGAGTATTTTACAGCCGCCATACTTAAGAAAGTGGGATTGATTTTATTAGTGGTTTGCGGATGCGCGTGCGATTACAGAAGTGCCTAAAAGGTCAAACTTAATGGCTTTCAATTATTCATATGTAAGGAAATAAGGAATCCTAATTCTTCTGAAGAAAGTTCCTGTAATAAAAAATGATCTGTATACATATCTTTATTGCTAAGATAAAGAAAATGATTTGGTGTTACATCATATTTTAATGATATATAATCCAAACATCTAAGTTAATACTTATGAGAAAACCAAGAATTAAGCAGTTTTTTAGAGTATACCAAATAAAATGAGACATCACTTTCGTTTTCTATAAAGCGAAAAATATACAAACAACCAATTAACCCTTTGAAATAGTGGCAAACCGATTTTAAGCTGCCTAGATAGGAATGGGTCTCAAAGTCACAATCAGAATCAGTGCCACATTAAATGCATATATAACGAATTCACCAAATGTTTTGTGGAGTGTGATTAAAATTTCATGATTCGTGAGTGATAAAGTGGTCGATATAATGAATGAGCGCGGAAGATGGTGATATAAAACATTTAATGAAGTCGAAAATATCATATTTGACAGTCACGTAATTTTTGCATCAAACGCATGTCCAAGATGACATAAAACTGGTAAACACGCTGTACAACTCGTATAAAACTTGGCCCAGTTGACCTGAATACAATATCTGATCTAGTAACGGCCATACATGATTAAAAAAACTTGAGGTTTTTATTCAATATTTTTACCTTGATGTGGTACAATGGGCCATGTATATAATTCTTTCGTTCTCCTTTTTGTTGAAATCTTACAACTCTAACAATGAAGACAAAGTTTCTAAAGTGAGCTAATAATTCCAAATCGGTAACGATATCTTAAGCGGAAGGTAAAAAGCCGGTACATCTGGTAGAATCTGTTAAAATTGCGGTCGTACAAACTTTACCAGCAGGAAGCAGCAAAGGAACATTATAAGAATTTTTTATTTAGTCAATTAACTTAATTGTAATCGTATATAAAGTAATAGCTAGGGCCAAAGAGCTATAGATAAACATGGTGAGTTAAGAGAGTTGGTTATGTAGACGTTGACGTGTATAATATTCATAATCATTGCTAGCAATTAAAAAAATTTCGACAATAATTTTAATTTTAAGAACATTTTCCAATTGGATACATATTATTTTATGGCGGAACATGCATGAGAATATGAGATTGTTTATAGATGACTAAAGCCTGGGATATATAAAGAAAAATAAAACAGAGGAAATGTATATATACTTGAATTGCTTTGATATAATTGAACAAAAGTGAAAAGCTAAATTAGATTAACCAGTACTAGTACTGAATTATCATCGAATAAAATTGGAAATCAAGTCTCACTGAATTCACATGTTCAACAACTATTGAGTTCAGATTAGCAAGCTAGTGGTTATAAATTTCAGTTTAAAATTATTGATATGAGTTTAGAATAATTTTTTTTTTAAAAACGATTATTGAATAAATGAATAACTAATTAATACGGCAGCAACCACTGTGACTAAGAAATAAAGATATTTAATTATATAATACACGATTGGAGAGGTTCTCAATCTCTATATAACCCTACATTGGAACACTTAGAGACACACACCAATAATTAAGTAGAAAAAGATAGTAAGAGAGAAGAGAGAGAGATAGAGAGATGGCCAATGCGAAGCCCTTCTGCCTCTTAGGCTTCTTTTGTCTGTTATTACAGTTATTCACCATCTTCCATATCGGTAAATACATTAATTCTTCCCTGATCCAATCACGTTATGCCGTATTTACAGTTACCATATACACGTTATGTAGTACTATAAGTAGGAGTACTAATTATTTTCTGACTAATTTAATTTCCACGGTTAACATTTATTTTTGATTTTAGTAATCGCTAGTAAACACAAATCTAAATAAAGCGAATATTCTATAAACTATAAAAAAATTGTAGGAAATGGAGAATTGGAGATGAACTATTACAGAGAGAGTTGTCCAAAAGCGGAAGAGATAATAAGACAACAAGTGGAGACGCTTTACTACAAACACGGCAACACAGCCGTTTCTTGGCTCCGTAATCTCTTCCATGACTGTGTCGTCAAGGTAAATTCATTAACTCTCTTATAGTTTTTTGATAACCAGGAGGTTCGGGAGCGAACCCCTTAATCCCCAGGGTCCGGGGAAGATCAGGTGAAAACCCCTGGCCAAATGGAAATGACTAGCACTTTCGCCTCTCTTATAGTTTTTTTATATTCACCAAACTTAACATGACATAAATAATATTAATGTTCATGTGTTTTTTTTTATGCATTATAGTCGTGTGATGCGTCGCTGCTGCTAGAGACAGCGAGAGGTGTGGAATCTGAGCAGAAATCAACGAGGAGTTTCGGTATGAGAAACTTTAAGTACGTTAAGATTATCAAAGACGCACTCGAGAAAGAGTGTCCTTCCACAGTCTCTTGCGCTGATATTGTCGCTCTCTCTGCTAGAGACGGTATTGTCATGGTGCGTTTAGGCAATTTACATGCATTTCAGTTCGAATCTTTTTTTTTTTTTCTAGTTGTGATATATAATTATTTTTTTGGTGAAATATAATAGTTGAAAGGGCCAAAGATAGAGATGATAAAGACAGGAAGGAGAGATAGCAGAGGGAGCTACTTGGGAGATGTTGAGACTCTAATCCCTAACCACAATGACTCTCTCTCCTCTGTTCTCTCCACCTTTGACTCCATTGGCATCGATGTTGAAGCCACCGTCGCTCTCTTAGGTACCGTAACTACATATATCAAATAGATTTGAGCCGGGCACGGTAACACTTAACTAGTAGTGGGAGTTTCGATTTCCATTTCTTTCAAGGTTTTTTTTGATAGAACAGTTTCACCGAAGTAGAACCAAATCTAACCGGTTGGGTTTGGTTCGATCCGAAAAAGGAGCTGTTTTATTATTGATTTTGGTTCGGTTGCCTGCGATTAATCATATTAAAAACTAATTTTATCAACGATATATATGTAGTAATTAAGTATAGAACTAATTTTTGTCTACTTTAATAGTTAAAATATCTATATTATTTTTCTCGGTTTTCACTTTTCACATATACAAAATTGATCATTATAAACGAATTTTGTTTAGTTATTGGGTTTGGTATTGATTCGGTTCGGAGATAATGTCTAATGATAGAGACGGAAGTAACTGTCTGGTGATAGAGACGGAAGTAAAAAATATATATATCATAGAAATTTGCTTAGTGATATTAATTGGAATTTCTTAAATAAGATTGATATTGTTATTGATCAGTCAATGTATATTACCGTAGGTGCTCACTCAGTGGGTAGGGTCCACTGCGTTAACCTAGTGCACCGACTATACCCAACGATTGACCCGACCCTCGACCCAAGTTACGCCCTTTACTTAAAAAAACGTTGCCCAACTCCAACACCGGACCCGAACGCTGTCTTGTACTCCCGCAACGATCGTGAGACTCCGATGGTTGTGGACAACATGTATTACAAGAACATCATGGCCCATAAGGGGCTTCTTGTCATCGATGATGAGCTAGCCACCGATCCGAGGACCGCACCGTTTGTGGCCAAGATGGCTGCGGACAATGGTTACTTCCACGAGCAGTTCTCACGTGGCGTCAGGCTCTTGTCCGAGACTAACCCGCTCACCGGAGACCAAGGGGAGATCAGGAAGGATTGTCGTTATGTAAACTAATATTGATTGTAATGTTGTGGAAAATGAATAATAATATATATGTATGAATGTACGTAAATGTTTTGGTTTCAATAAGAAGAATTACCAAGACCTTAATGGAATGACATAAGTTTACATTGTCCAAAGAACCTTGGGAATTCCACCTCTATGTCTCATAATCTTTTTCGGTGCCGAGGATCAACTATTAATATTATGTCTAAGGGCATCTGCATTAGGAGAACAGTTTAGGGTGTTTTTAGAGTAAAAAAATTATTAAAATAATGTAAGATCATTAGTTTAGATTTTTTGTAAAGAAATTGGTTATTGGGAGAACATGTTTAAGATGATAAGATTTAATTATTTAATAATCTAAAACATATTAAAATTTTAAAAACTTTAAAAAATAACTTTTAAATTTCAAACTTAAAAAATTTATACTAAAATAGATTTGAAAATAAAAAAAAACACAAAATACAATACCAAATTTTTATGAAACAAAAAAGAACATTAAAGATATAANAAAAAAAAAAAAAAAAACAAACATATTACTTAATTAAACCCTAGCATAGATTTCGGATCGAAAGAGAAATTAAATGTTTTTTTCCTTTGCAAAAAATCGTAGCCAATGACGCAGCGCCACGCCACGCTAAAACTGGGCCAAAAACAGATCTACAACAAGAACATATCTACAACAGATCTACAACTATTCACAATATTTTCTATTTTTAAAAGCCTAAGAACATCCTTGGTGTTCTCCCTTTGCAGATGGCCTAAGACGTAAATCATTTCCCCAAAGCAAAGTTGAACTAGTCCCAAGTTTTGATGGAACTTTTATATTTTGTCATTTCTTGATATATTCGTGAATGATTTCGAAATAACTACCGATCCGAGCTTATGCAAATTTTAATTCTGCAGGTAGTTCTAAACATAAAGCACATGAACGATTACATATTAAATCATCAGAGGATTGATTAAGAAGAATAGGTGGCGGGGAATTTTCTGTGTATTGCTTGACGATCTATACATCATATATATATGTTACAAAAGAAATAACCTACTTGCCTAAAATGCACCTTAAGTAAGAAATGAAAGATTACATAAGTACACTGATCAATTCTCGATCATCCCAACAAACTAGATCATAAAATGAAAGATTCAAACTTTCTAACTTTATTTTCTACAATGTCAATCTTTTTTCTTGTTTATGTTTATAATAAAAAAGAGAACAATTAACTTTGGGGAAATTAATTAGCTAACGTTATCAACTTGTTGACTCCAAGCCAAATCGTAATCGTATTTGTTTAGTTGTGAGAGGCCAAATGAGTTGGGTACTTCTCCATGTGTCTTCATTGACTCTCTTTACAATAGTTTCCATTATTGTAAGAGCTTTTGATCATTGGCTTCTTTTTAATTATCGACGAATAATTTGGTCAGTCTTGTTTGGTGTCTAATTAATAGACCTAATTATTTGTATAAGAAATTGGCAAATATTATAACATTTATGATAGTACCAAGAGATAGATCTTGACGTCTATCATAAACTCATGTATATTCAAACCAATTTAAAGAAGTCAAATCACATGCAAAGTAAACTCACGGAGTCAAGTACTTAATCACTAGTTTAGTCAAATTAATACAATGGATCTAATGCAATTAATACGATCCGACGCGTATATAACAAAAGAATATTGCTGAATCTTGAATAATAATAATTCTAAGATAATTTATGATGAACCTTGGTACGTGCGCGACTAATGTACGATGCAAAGTGTTTAAGATGGCACTTCCTCTTCTCACCAAATTATTCTCTCATTTTTTTCTCCAAACTCAACTTAATTAACATTCGTGATGATTTTTATCAAGGTGTCTAAGTGAGTGATTGGTTCAAGTGTTATAGAGCTGTGAAAAAACAAAACAAAATTCACATCTTTCTGCCTCCTCCAATCGGGTAGATGTTGTAACAAATTACTAGAATTTAATCTGCGGTATTCCGCGGGATAATTGTTTTTAGTCAATCTTAAATAAATTAATTTGTTTTAATATATTTATTATTATAATATGATGTGAAGAAGAAAAAAAATAATAATCCGTGTAACGTTTGATTATTGATATTGTATATTTTTATTAATATCGATCCAAACCCATCATGTCATATAATTCCGTAATATTTTAAACTTTTTATCAGTTTAAATATTCATAATATTTTAAATTTTGATAATATATGTTTCAAAAACATTTTAAAAAAATCAAATAAAGATAATAGGATAATCATAATTTTAAATTTTGACAAAATCTTTTAAATATTTCCAATATTAACTATAATGGCATTCATTATAAATAAGTCTCAACTTCAAACCTACTCTACACAAAGTACTTCAATTTTAATAATATAGATAATATAGATACAACATCAATATTTATTTTCTATTTGACTGTAGAAAATTATCTAAAGTTCCAAAAGATGAAGTTTTGAGAATATATTTAACAGTTTAAAATAATAAATCGAATCCTGAACAAAATTTTCAGATATATAAGAAAGGGATATTTCAAAAATGCCACTTAAAAATAATCTAATGTTATCAAAACAAATTAAAAATGGTTAAATTAATGTATTTGAGTTTTACCCGATAAAGTGCATGAGGTATAGTCCTTGTAGCATAAACAGAATCGAATATCACAACAAACAATGGTCTTCACACTTGGTTAATTAAATGCGAATAGGATTTTGGGGGTTTTGATTTTGCAATAAAAGAAGCTAAACAAGTATAAAGAAATAAAACAACAATGAGCAAGACAACTGATAGTAAAGCAGAAAAAAAAATAGCAAAGATCAAAACCAGTAAGCAAGACAAATATAGGGAGATTGTTATATAGTATATGATTGGGCTTTTATGTTTGATATAATAAACTCAAACACTAATTAGCTTTACAACTTGGGCCTAAAGGCATTACTTACTGTATTCCTTCATACTATTACATAGAAAAACTTCTATTTGATCATCGTGTAAAGCCCTGTTCGTTTTAGAGACGCAGCGACTCTGTCGAGCGATCAGAAAAAGCACACTTTTTCTCTGATTTACTTGCATAGTGTCGCTGAATCTGAAAACGAGCGACTCCGGTGACTTACATAAAGATGGATGGGTGTCGCTATAATTTCCAGCGGCAGTTTTCATGGCCAAAAAAAAGACTAGCGACAGTTCCATATCAATATCAGAGACAGTTAAATAGCAATGTGGTGAAGGAATTTCTCTCTCCACCGTTTATTTTTTGATCGCTAACTTATGTCGCTGCGTCTCTAAAACGAACAGGGCCTAAGTTGGTGAACAAAAAGAAAACAGATTATAGTCGTAATTTTTTTTTTATTTTTTTTTTGCACTATTAATCTGCATACTTCCTTCGTTAAGATACAAAGTGCTATAATGCTACTCTTTGGTTAGGAAACCCAATATTTTATCCAATTTAAACTACAATTTCTGAAAACCGACAAAAGCCGGTGGCGCAAAGAGATTGGCAATAACCTTACATGTTTGTGTACTTTTAAACATGATCAAATCATATACATATAATCATTCATGACATGTCCATGCTTGTGGAAGAGAGAATATGATTCTTTTCTCTGCACATATCACATCTCTTCATCCAAATTAGAGGAGATTTCTTTATCCTTTTTAAACTGTATGTAATAAAGAAATTGTGAAGTCAATTGTGTAAATTATGTTTTCTTGTCAACATTCAAATGGTCAATTGTGTAAATAGGTGTAAAATAGTACTGTATTAAATTAAATGTTATTTATTGGGCCTCTCTATTTACTTTGGAAGCAAATGAATTAATAATATTTTATACAGTAATTTATTTTATTAGTCCATTTCTATACATGTTTTTGTGTTTTGTCTGAATCTCCCGTCCGGAACACAGATCTCCGTTTCCTATACAATCTCCGATCCGTTTCTTTGCCGCATCGAATCTCTCAGATTTCGGATCGTAGCTATGAGCAGTAAGGGCTCTGCCGGAAAGGTACGTCTCTGCGTTTGTAACTTTCGATAAAATCGAGCTGGGTTTACAATCACGCTCCTCTCTTCCTTAATCCATTATTGGTGTTTAAGGAGGTCCAAATCTCGGTTTATTATAGTTAGATCTATTAGAACTAAACAAATTTCATTGAAGGAGATTATCAAATCCGCTGTTGCTTGTTTGTATTGTCTTCATCTTGATGATCTTTTCGCATGCATTGTTTATTTTGAACATGATGTGGAATTCCACAGAGAATTTTAATTGTATTCATGGATTAGTGTCAAACTATTAAGATTTTCTGTGGAATTCGGATGAAACAATGCCTAATTCGCTGTGACAGATTTCACATTTGTATGCTAATGTGCAACATTTTTTATTTTTAACTGATCACGAAACAATAGCTTTGCCCTTGGAGTTACTGGTTTCGATAGGCTTTCTTGCATGTTGTCAAGAATCTCATACTTGTTCTACACATGTACTGTGAATGTGTCATATATCTGTGTTTGTGTGCTTTGGTATGTATTTTGATTGTTGTGGATCCACAGGCGGTTGTTGAAGCCAAAGGATTGAACCCGGGATTGATAGTGTTGCTTGTCGTCGGAGGTCTGCTTGTGACATTCCTGATAGCCAATTACGTGATGTACATGTATGCTCAGAAGAATCTACCCGCAAGGAAGAAGAAGCCCCTCTCCAAAAAGAAGCTTAAGCGCGAGAAGCTGAAGCAGGGAGTCCCCGTGCCCGGTGAATAGATTCCAACTTCTTCTCTCACTTGTCCAACCTCTTCAACCGTCAGAACCAGTTTTATTTTTTCTTGTAATGACAATGTCATTGAGACTTTTGTATGGAGAGTAAGAAATGACCCTTCTTTTACTTTGGTTAGACTTCAAAATTTGAATCTCAGCTTTGGTTTTCCCTTCACATATTTTGGTTGCAGTTGTAGAGTCATTTTGTCGGCTTTCTCGATTGAAAGGGCTTGCTAGAAGCTCTGCTGCCTTAAACCAATCGTTTTGTTATACAGGTAAATGTTAGGCCTTATGAATTGTGGAATGATTGAACATTACAGAGTACAGACCATATTAAAACAAGTGCGAAACAATAAAGATATACATATGTTGTTTTCGAGGAAAAAGAAAGACACACGATCGAGAGTTACATCCGGAGAAGGGTTTATTCAAAAACTAAGCAAAAGACAATATATCATGGTTCGAATTCCACACAAAACACTTGTTTCAGCAACGGTGTGTTTACAATAATACAGATGTAACAAGTGCTGCTTTAGGAGACTCGATTTAAAGCAAGCTTCACTTACGACCCATGGTTTGTTCTCTGGGTGGGATCATGACCACGGTGGACTGAGCATTGAAACCCGGGTGAAGAACCTTCCTGCGGAGCTCACGGCCTTCTTGGCAAAGGGCACATGTATGGCAAAGGACATGTGTCACAAAGTCACAAGTCGTCTCCAAGTGTTCCCTTTGCATCTCATCCTCTATGCAGCTACCGCAGCAACCACACGACCTGTTCATAGCCTCAAAGCTTCCCTGGTTTTGATCAAAAGAAAATGAAAGATAGGGTCAGGAGATGATAGAATTTGGGCAAAACTATGGAATGAATACGGGGAGACCAATAAGGTTATGAAACGAGACTATTGTAATTGACAGCCCCCCAAGCGCTTGAGCCACTTGAGGGTTTAAGAGACCAGGCTTGCCCTTCAATGGGTGTCCTAAATACTAGTGAATTGGGTGGAAGTCCCACCGTTTCATCATCCAAGCAATCAAGAAGCACGATAAAGACAAGTGGTTGATCAATCTCTACTTAGAGCGCTCCCAAATTGACTTGTCTATTTCAAATGAAGGAAACATAAATCATTACCTCAAGGTTGAACTTTCGGCGAATAGCAGAACGGCTAGAATAAGAGAACCATGGAGCAAGGCAATTCCAGCCAAACAAAGAATTACCAACGACGTACAACCCCAAATACGTCAAGCAATGGTTGGAAAATGTCCCCGGAGCAGACCCAAGTCTCTCTGCATTAGTTCCATACAACACACAAGGAGCCACACTTCCTAGAAGACCTACAAAGAAGAAGCCATTATCTCATCACTAAAAGAGTTCCATCAAACACATAATAAACATTTTTCATCCAAATTATATCTCATCTTTACCCATTTACCTCTGATTCAGACCATTAACTTAATAAGATCTGAACACAGAAATCATCGGATCACTTCCAACTCAAATAATCAATTACGACCAAATCAAACAATACCCATTCACAAAGAAACCAAATTTGAAAACCAATCATACAAAATCAAAAGAAATACTCACAAACTTCGAGATCGCTGCTGCAAAATTCATCATTGCGGCCGAGACAGGTAAAAAGACCCGAATTCCACTGATTTCTCCTGATCGGCTCGCCAATCACGCTCCCATGGCTCACCGGCAATCCATCCGCCGTCCAACCGTATCCCTCCGCCGCAGAAGGAGGCACAAACGACGCCGTCTTGGGATCTCCTTTCGAACAGATCTTGCTGTCCTTCACGTTCCCCTTCAAGAGAGGACTCGATTCCTCATGGTCTTCACCTCGCTGAGCTTCACGGCTATCTTCTCCCGCCATATTATGCTAGCAAATTAACGCAAGATCTTCTGAAAAAAATATCTCTTTGATCTGAAGGAAGAATGTAGAAGAAGAAAGAGAGAGACTTTAATTAAACCAATTGATCGAGCGTCCCGTACGCGTTAAGATAGTCAAAGACACCTTCATCCTCTTTTTCTTAACAATTAATTAAAGTATAGAAATATTTTGAGAGCTCATTAAGATCTGGGCCTAAAGGCCCATGAGGACTTATTCTTGTGAGTTGTGACTTGTGAAAAAGTCTCAATTGTTTTTTTATTCTCTGTTACAAATATTTTTATAGTCTTGATTATTTAGCTCATCAATTAATGGGCAAACCTTTTTATATGTATCTGTCTTAGAGATCTCGGATTCTAAAAGCACGAATCTTTTTTTTTTTTTTTTGTAAAAAAAAAAAANAGCACGAATCTATTAGCATAACACAAAAATGATACTATACAAGATAGTATCTTCATTTTTAAGTATGCAAGTGTACGAACGAAACTGTTTGTTTAATTACATGTGTCATAGATAGGACAATTGAAAAAATATTACATGGTCAGGGAACCACAAGATTCTCTAAGATAAAGAAAGCTTTTAAAGCTCTAAATTTCAGCGAAACTTCATGAAGTAAAAATCCAACAAAGAATATAGTATTCGTTTCAATATAAAATTTCTCGAGAAAATACAAAAAAAATGTAAACCCATCACGTAAATCCCAACCTTCGGTTCTGTCGATAACTCATCTCGGGAACGAGTTTCTCCCCGATTCTCGCTGGCTCCGAGTTACAGCGCGTGAGAACCAAACACTGTCGTCGTGGAGATCCCAAAACGCTACGTATTGGTTCTTCATCACTCGCCGCTGATTCACTTCTTGAATCCTCCAATCTCTCTGTTGTCTCTATAACGCTCGTCGTTGACTCTCCCGAGACTAATACATTTTCCGGCGATGCGTGTCGTCGGAAAGGAGCTTCCTTAGACTCTTCTTGATCTTCAAATAAGCCATTAGCTAATGAAGGAGATCTATACGGTGCAGATCTACATCGAGTTAGTAAAAAAGCGTTTCTCGGCGGTGTAGCTGTGAAAGATTTACATGAAGTTGCTTCTTCTTCTTCTTCTTCTTCTTCTTCTTTTCGAGTCTCCTCTGATTCCTCTGGCTCCACCGTGGAGCGGCCAAAGATAGGCTCACTCCTAGACGAACTTGATTTCTTCTCTGATTTTCTCGAGAAACTAACATTTGAAAACGATTTCCATTTGCGCCACACAGGGCTAAAGCAAGTCGGTTTCATTTTCCCGGTAAAAGGATGACAAAAGAAAGCGTTCTTGACCCACCCGCATCGACGATGCCGGCGACTTTCCGTTGCACCTCGATTAGTTCCGGGTTTGGGTTTCTTTGACCGGTTTATCCTAACTTGGCCCATGCAAGTGACTTTAGGTGAAGTTGGTTCTTGCGTCTCCGTCGCAGCCGCCGCGTTTTTTCGTCGGAAAAAGATTGGTCTTCTTGAACGTGAACGGCCTCTGCTTCTGCTTCCGGGTGTTGTCCGCAAGAACCGCATAAGCAGAGGCGGGTTTTCGGCTCGACCCGGACTCGAAACGGGTCTCGACGATGAAAACCTCATCTTTTTGTCTGAGTTTTTCAGTACTGATAATTTTTGAAGCTCTCAACTCTTTCTTTGGTTCACTGGTCCCTCCCTATATGATTCAGATCGAAGACTGCGATTTCTATATTTTACTATATGTTTTGTTATGTTCACACGTTTGGTTCAGTAAAACTGACGGTTGAGATCTTTTCTACAAGGGGAAATCGGCGGTTCTACTTGGCTAATCCTTTTTACAAGAAAAGTTTAATATTTGGTACTTTTTGTCTGTATGCTCTCTAGTTGTTTGTTAAGATCTCTTGCTGGATTCACTTTTCGGACACTATTTCTTTTTGTTTGAAACTAGAAAGTTGATTAATCTAAAAACTCATTTTTAGTCATAAAGAGAGTTAATGGTCTTTTGTTTTCCCTATTCAGTAACAAATTTGGGGCTCTTAGTCTAACTAGTGTCACTCTGTTTTGAAAGTATCTTGTCTTGGTCTTATGCTAATTACTCAAAATCTAAAGGACTATGACTATACATGTTGATATTTTGTTGTTCCGTTTCCATTTCCTAATGGTTATGTGGTATGGATCATCCGAGCGAGGCAAGATATGACATACAATGTATGATGTTATGTTACACTTCAAGGATTTTTAGGGTATTGCTGATCCTAATATGGTATTTAGTTTGAAAATGAGCAACAAGAATCGTTATCTTGATGAGATTAAAATCCGACAAGAAGTGAAATCAGAAACTGCTTTATTTCTCTCTCAATTGAAGTATAAAACAGAAAATCAAAGAGAAACCCAAAGTTTTGTTGAAGTGAAGCCAGAAAGTCTCCCAAAAGTAAAAAGGCTTTTTCAGCAAACACCTTTTACACTAGTTCATCCGTTTATCAAGAGGCCCGCATTGAAAGGTTTATAAGACACAACTTAGAAAATGAAAAATATGGGCTAATACTTTCAATCTTTCATTAAAACATGCTCTAATTACATTTGTTAAACAAATCGAAAGATTTAGTTCATAAACTCTTAAAAATATTGTTAGACATAAAATTCAAAATCAAAGAAGATATTGGATTGGATATCCCTTTAAGTAAAGTCACCACGCCTTTTTGATTAAAAGATCGCCCCAATGCATGCCGCCATGCCGGTCTGATACAAATTATGATATAACCAATAGTCCACTTATCAAATAATGTAATAAAAAAAGAATCGTGTAATCCGGTTAAAGCTGATGTTGATGTTGTGATTCAAAACAACATGAAAATGTCCACGTTTCATCTTTCGAGCAAAAGATAGTGCTTCAAATTCAGTTCTGGGGTTGGGGAAAGTTCAAATCCTCCCCTTGCGATTTCAACTATAGACTCTATAGTTGACAAACGTAGACGCTTTAATATTCGTTTTAGTGTAGAGATCAGTCTAGAATTTGATAACGGATCTAGCAATTATATAAAAAGAAATATAGTAGTTGATAATTATATTTCAACCAAATTAACCAATCTGGTTTACTGCTCCATACATACATCCACCGCCAACATTCATCTATAGCATTAAGATTCAGTCGTAAGCAACGTTTATTTTAATACATTTGTTTAGCAATGATTTTCATATGTTTCAGTTAATGTGTTATAATCCCAACAACTGGTTGTTGCAAAAGACAACCAACGCAAGCAATCATCAAACATTAAAATTCTCTTACCGTAGCTCACCGGTTTCAATCACACACCAAAAATACAAACAATAGCTACACAATTCTCATGAAGTTCTTATATATCACTAACTTCACACATTGTTTTTTCCAAAAAGAAAATAAGAGGAACTCACTCAAGAAACTCTCTTCCTTAAACAGAAGGTTATGGGATCTCTAGAGAGATCAAAGAAGAAAGGTCAAGTATGGAAGAAAGCTGTGATCCATTTCTCTCTTTGTTTTGTAATGGGTTTTTTCACTGGCTTTTCTCCTGCTGGTAAGGCCTCATTTTTATCTAATTCCGAAACCACCCCCTCTACTTCTACAAAATCTCAGATTGCTCCCCAGCCTTTTGAAAACTCCACCTACACACCCCATTCCCTCCTTAATAGAACCTTGATCAATTCCCAAACCCCAGCTCCTGCGGAGTCGCGAGAAGCCGAATCAGAAACAAGATCTCTCTCCGAGACAAAAGATGAGAACCAAGTTAAAGCGACACCAAGAGGACTAGTGATTGTTGTAACTCCAATAATGACGAAAAATCGCTACAAAAACGTTCTTCTTAGGAGAATGGCCAATACCTTGAGGCTAGTTCCGCCTCCGTTATTGTGGATAGTTGTGGAGAAACAATCCGAGGATGACGAAAAATCTTCATCAACAATGTTAAGAAAGACTGGTATCATGTATAGACGTATAGTCTTCAAGGAGAACTTCACAAGCTTGGAATCAGAGCTTGATCATCAGAGGAATCTAGCGTTGAGACACATTGAGCAACACAAACTAAGCGGGATCGTTCATTTCGCAGGACTAAACAACATCTATGATCTTGATTTTTTCAACGAGATCAGAGATATCGAGTACGTAAACTAAACAACATTTTCTTTAATCATCAGATTATAAAGATTTTTTAAAAATGTTTTCTTCTTTTGCAGGGTATTTGGTACTTGGCCAATGGCGTTACTATCGGCTAATAGGAAGCGAGTGATAGTAGAGGGGCCGGTTTGTGAATCTTCACAAGTATTAGGGTGGCATTTGAGGAAAATTAATAACGAGACAGAGACAAAGCCTCCGATTCATATATCAAGCTTCGCTTTCAATAGTTCCATACTTTGGGACCCTGAGAGATGGGGTCGTCCTTCTTCCGTTGAAGGCACCAAACAGGTAACTTGAGCTTCAAAGTTTTTATCTATTCAAATCTTATTTCTACAAAATTTGCTTGATAAATTTGAAAAATGTGGATGGGTTGGTAAGTTAGCACAACCTGGTCATGTAAGTGTTTGTTGCTAAAGTAATCTAACCAATTGACTCTGTTAAACCATTAGATTAAATAGGCTTATTAATTAAACACAAAGCATTGTCGTTACCAAAACGGCCCATGTCCATTTAACAGAAGGGTTCTCTTATCAAACTACCCAAACAAAATATTTAAAACACAAACTAACTTTTCCGCCAATTAAAATCAGAAAAATACTTTGCATAGGAGGGCTTAATTAAATCCAATTTGTCTCTGTTTAAATGCCGTCTTTGTCAATTATCTTCATTATGAGTTTTTCTTTTTCCTAAAAATATTGTTCTTTTTTCTTATTATTAATGTTGCATAGGATTCGATTAAATATGTGAAGCAAGTAGTTTTGGAGGACGATACAAAGTTGAAGGGACTTCCGCCACAAGACTGTTCCAAGATTATGCTTTGGCGTCTCAATTTTCCCACAAGAACACGTTTAAGCACCTAATTTGCTTTATTTTTTTCTATCTCCTCCAAATTAGACCTTTTTTTTTTTTTTGATTTCCGGATTTATATACATCACATCACATGATCACAGAAAAAGAAACACTTAAAGAGAACTAGCTACAAGCAAAAAAAAGGATTTGGATATGTTACGAAAAAGAAAGAATTTTTGTCTGTGTTTATTTATAGTCAAAGCTGAAACTTTTAAAGAACTGAGAGACCTAAATTAAAACGAAAAATACAGAGACAACTTAATTAAGGGAAATATAGCTTGGTATGCTTTCTGCTAAAATTTGTAACACCGTGTATTTGTTTTAATTGTTGGTTTGAACTTTATAATCACATAAAATTGATTAATTTAAAGGATAATTTTATCCTTATAATAATGAATATGATGAATCTTTCAAGCGAAGCAACATGTATATTAACCTAATCTTACTAAGACACATGCACAAGTGTTTGATCAAACACAAGTGTTAGTTTTTTATGATTGGACCGTCCAAAGAAGTTCACAAAAACAAGTCAGTTGGTAAAAACCCAATCACTAAAACTAACCTCACAATATTTCAAAGAAGTTCGTTTATCACGTATGTACTAGCCAACATTCATAGGAAATCTATAATAATTTCAAACATTTTGGTCATTAGATATGGACTGTCAGTGTTAATAGCCTCAAATCAACTAGTGCACATGGAATAATAGTCCCAATGAAACTCTGTAAATGTAGTGTGAATGACATGGACCGACCAAAATTTGGGATATCAATGTCCATAAAACTAGTTACATAATACGACCATACAGTGTGTACTATTAAATACTCCATATGCAGGTTGCATTTAACTCCCGGTAACCTATTGCGGTGGCAACTGGGAATTCCTAGGATCCCCAAAAACAGAAAACAATAATGACCACACAAGCTACATTAACTAATGAGAGTATACAAGATTTAAAAACACAAGAAAAGCAAAAACGTTACTCAATAGAACTTTTAGTGTTTTTTTTCCCCCTCCAACCTAAATTTTTGTTTTAGGAGTCCACTTTTTGTTTTTCAACGGCAGTTATATGTGGTTGTTGTTGGGTCAGTGGTTAGTCTATTTTGATTTAGTAGTTTGACATTAGGAAGTCGACTTCTCTTTTTCCATTTGTGAGATAAAATGTTTTTAAAGCGGTGTTGGATTTGATCATTTGGATATAAAGATAAACTGCAGACTTCAGTTATATAGTGTGAAATGATGAAAGAAAAATATACTATATCTAAACTCGGCGTCAATAACTCCACGAGTTGGTGCTAGTACCACCTAGCTACAAAAATGGTTTCAAAATTATGTAGCTAGTTAAGGTATACAATAGTATATGGGATATGGCCATATGCCATAACTATGTAATTCAAAGAAACTTTAGGTAAATGTATTATATATAAAAAAGAAACTGTACTGAGGGATTAGGTGCATCTTTTCCGGAAAAAAGGTGAGGATTATGGGAATTAAAATATGTAAAGTATACAGAAAAATGCATGCTTACCGTTAATCTTCATTTATTCGAACAATAAAAAGATAACTAGAAAACAAAAGAAACATATATTACCGTTAGCCATTAAGTAAGCAACATGAGGCCGAACTGAACAAATGGCACGTGACTCTGGCGCCTCTCTTTCTCTTCATTTTAGTTAGTTTTATCTTCTTCTTTTTTCTTATTTCTATTTTACAGATATCCCCTCGTTTCTTCTACTTGATGCAATTATCAGTCCCATGAAATTTTTATTCTTTCGAAGTAAATATTTTTTTGATAAGTTTCGAAGTATTTAAAGTAATACCGCACGCAGAAGAAGGTTAATGCCTTATCCATATTTTAGACAAATTGTTTGGAAGTATCTATATATAATGTGTTTAGACAAATAGTAACAACGTTTAGAACGTCTGTTGAATGTTTTTTGCCTATTATTATTACTCTTTAACTTCTTAAGAGTGTCAATGCATGCTAGTACTTTCAAACACAAAACTGTAAGAAAATCAATGATTATATATTACTGTACTTTGAATTACTATTTATGTATTAAGACTTTTGTTTCATTTGTACTGTCGTCTTAGTGAGTTTTAGAACTAAAGAAAGAGGTTGACGTACATTTCTTCGAAGCTTTGAATGGTTGTTACGTTTCAAACAATTAATGATACTAACACATTAATAGTGAATTCTTTATTACAATTTCAGGCGTAACTTAATTTTGCTATATTTGTGTTTGGCATTAAACTCTATTCCTCCTTTGAACCAAAAAAAAAAAAAAACTCTATTCCTCCAACCCGTAATTGACAAATCCACAAAACCTACAATATTTTCTTTTGGTAAGCTTTTTTTTTTTTTTGTCTATTAAGCTTATATTGTAGTTTGTTACAGTTAGTTACAGTT
>OVAQ01000524.1:0-30304 GCA_900406345.1 Erysimum cheiri
TTTTGATTGAAATAAAATTAAAAATTGATGGTAGAGACCAAAGTTTGAACCTGTATGGGAGGAAACTGTAACCCTTCATAATAACCACTCGGCCATATCAACCTTTTGAGTATTAGTAAACAAAACTTTAATATATCTTTTTTTTTTAATAATAGAGAAGTGCCACGTGACATGTTGCTAAATGATTTCTGCAAATGCTGATGTGGACACTCTTAGAGGCATCAAGTACCCCTTTACTTATTATAGATTTGTTAATTTTCCATTATTTTGGATGAAGATTTTGAGAATATTTTGTTATTCATTGGCTTAATTTCTGGAGTTCATATCGTTAACCACCAACTTTATAATTCACATGTTTTTTATGAAATATCTACCGAATGTTATAAATAAAAAAAAAGCTCTAACAACATGTATAAGAATTACCTTGACCAACTAAATGAATAGTTAGAAAAATATGATTAGCTGGAATCCTAACAAACGCGCTAAACATCATTACATCAGTGAATAGTAGAAACATGTGGCAAATCGGCGTATATTTCACATTTACGAGACAGAAAAATTTGAGCCACAAGTCACTAAATGTCGTTTTCGTCGCTTTTTCTATTTCCATTTTATCTAGAAAATGAGATGTCACATATCCAACGAATGTGAACATGAGTTTCGTGGTTAGGACTTAGGGGATATAGTGACGTGGATTATTCAGGCTTTTGCTTTTAAGATAAGCGAATAATACAAGAGAATATATATCTTCTGGCTGTAAACTTGTAACAAATCTTGTTCAATCTTCGGTCCAATTTTAAAAACATTGCTCTGAACGAACCTTGTCACTTAAAAGGGTATAAAACGACAATGTTAACAACAGTGTCATATCTGCAAATATAAAATATATTAACATCATTAGTTTATACTATTTTTCTCAAAATTTGTTATATCGCCTTTTGCTAATGTTAATGGAGACGATTCAATTCGGGACATGCAAAATTTTGTTACTATTTTATACGTCCCACATCATCTTCTATGGACAAACTCAGCTAGATCAGTTCTGCATCTCCATTCCAAAGTTGTCTATTTATGAAGTTGGTGTTTCAAGCTTGCATCTACCTAATTTGGAGGAACAGAACTCCTGGCTACGCGTCATCTTCTCGGACGCACACAACGTATCTCGCCACATAGTTTGGTCTCTTACTCTCTTTTTAACCTTGATCACTGTCGAAGGATCCTCATTAACATCAATTGCTCCTATCTCTTTAAAGATCTCACCAACCTATTCAATCTAAAAATTCTTGATCTTCTGTTCTGTACAGTTTATTGTAACAAGGATATTAACCAATTAAAAAAATAAAAAATTAAGATAAAGTATTAAGTTGGGGTTTAAATTCTAAATTCAATGGTGCAAGAACTCTTAACTATTTAAACTAAACCACAGTATTAAATCTATATTTTTCAATGAATTTTGAAATATTTTAGTGTCGGTAAATCGAATGTGTAAGACCCATTAAAAAAACATGATTGATCAGTTGGAAAAGTAGTCAGTCATGTGAAAATGTTAAGATATGAAAAAAATTTGAATAACGTTTTTTTAACTCTGGGAACAACAGTCGGAAATAATAATATAATGTTTCTAAAGAATCTATATCAAGATTAAGGGATACATACGTATTTTCATTTCTCAGTCGTGCCTCCAAGTGGGATAATATATTTATATAAAAGGGTAAAAAAGTATCAAATAACTTTATTATATATTGGGGTTTGGGGTGGTCATGAAATAAAGGTATCATATACTTATCCACATTATTGCACTTTTTCAAATCGACATGGTGTTCATTAGTCACCACAACTTCTCACATAGACTTATTACAGCCACGTATCTCAGATATGTTTAAGATTTTATGACAAGAAAAAGGGGAAGACAACTGAAGATCCATTTAATACTTTCGTTGCTGAAAAAATATTAGAACAATAGAATATGAATTTACAGATAATAATGGCTACGTTTTAATAAAGAGAGTATCAATAAAATTAGTGAGACGACACATGATTAAAGAGAGTATCAATATTTGTTCTTTCAAACCAACTAAAAATCTTCGTTTGTAAAAACAATTTTATTAAACATGTTTAAAAAAGATAGTTAAACACAAGTTTTTTCACATCTAGACGTCTTCGGTTGTAAAATAAATCCCAACATTAATTTGATTAATTTGTTAAATAAAAAGATATAAAATTATGCACTGTTGTTTTTCTCCATAATTTAGCAAACCAAGTTAAACAAGACTATAATAATCAAAGATTCCCATATAAAAGTTTTACAAATAAAATAGACTAAACAAACTAAAAGCAAACAAATTGTTTGAGATAAATTTTCAGAATGAATTTCGTATGAGAGCAAATAAATTTCATATGGAAATTCATTCGGAAATTTTTATACGTGTTGAATGTGGTTTCTCCATCAAATTTAAACACTATTCACATATTACAACTAAATTAACAACCTAAAAATCACATTCAACACGAATATATATACCTGAAATATTTATAACTTAACAGTATTGTATTAGAGGATCTAATCTACTACTTCTTTGAAACCCCACATCCACTACCTTAGAGCACCACAGTAGTGCATGTGGATGTATGAGTATGAGTGTTATTTTATTAATAAAATAATGTTAGAGTTTAAGTTTAGAATCAAATATATAAAAGTTGATTATTAGTAGAAACTGTTTCTAAGTATTAATTTATTAATATAATTAAGTAATTCATAAAATATTTTTTTAAAATTAAAAATAATATTTAAATTGAAAACATAAAAAAAACCTAAACTAAATTTTATTTCAAAATTGAAAGAAACCCAAAATACAATTCCAAATTATTATGAAACAAATAAAAACATTAAAGATAGAGCTACAATTGGTTACTCCCCCCATATCATTCATATTTTATGTTGTCTTTACTTCTAATCTTGAGCTAAAATTAAGTCAAAACCAGACCTAAATCACCTCAACACAAGATCTCAGTTTAGCAGAACCAACATAGTTCGTTTCATACACATACCCAAATGAAGAATAATCTCAAACTTTCCATTTTTATTCAGTGGTTGTTGATGATCACAGCAAGCAACATACAAAGTGGTGGAACTCTAGATTCAGTCACAAAATCACAACTCAATTCATCAAAATAACAAAAAAGAAGCAATCACAAAGATAAGTAGTAAATCACTCGGACAATTGATCCCAAACATTGAAGATGAGCCATCCTTCAATGGCTGCAGCCTCAAGACGTTCTTTAGACCCTGTCTCCTCCCATTTCGCCATGATAGACTCCAACCTGACTTTTTGGTTCCTGTTTCAAGAAGTTCGACATCCCAATACACATCGAAGATCACAGCTCGGTTTCCATTCAAGATTGAATCTTCCTTTATAAGTGAAAGGTATGGAGAGATATCAGTTGATGATCCAACATCAATGGCCTTGGTCTGAACATAAGATCCATCAGTCATCTGGAACTTTGGCCCATCAAAGGAGACCAAGTGATGAAGAAACACTAAAGAATTCACAAATCAAATGAGAAGCAGAAGAGCAGCAGTGTGGTCTTCAACAAGAGCAGGAAGATAACAAGCTTCTTTCACTGATTTCTTAACCAACAAATGGATGACAGAGTTTCCATCCTTGCAGATCCCATCTATGATACTGTTGTCATCAAGCTTCTCCCCTTTAAACAAGATCTCTTGATCATCAACCTCAGGAAACCCTTTGCCCTCCACAAAGATCGGTTTCTTCAAATACCCAACATTTCTACGGCGATCCACATGAAACTGAAAGACCTTGCCGCAAGTGGTAATCACAATGACAAGCAACAGATCATAGAGCTTAAGAACCAAATGCAACACACTTCCACCAGTGACGCCATAGTCCTTGACACGTGAGGCATTCCTAGCAAGCTCTCGACCACTGAAAACAAGTTTCTGTCTTCTAACCCTAAACCCATTACACGTCTGGATCCTAAGTTTAACCTCGGCTATTGAATCAGACTCCAAGATGAGCATAGGCATCGTAGAACCAGAGACACTAAGGAACACCAAAACGGATTTGATGGAGTAATGCGTCGTCTTTGATTGTTCGTAACCGAAAGCAAACCTCGATCCTCTATGAATCGGGCTTAAAGCAACATCAGCAACATACATTTCCTATTGAAAAGAAACAAAACCTAGCTCTAATCCAATTCTAAACAAACAAGAAACATACATCTTCTTCTCCTACGGGTATCAATAAGAGACACCCTTCCATGAAAAATCGATTCGGAATATCCAAACCCTACCAACAAACAACAACAACTAAATTGACCTCTCCCTGACGAAACTAACAGAGACGAAACAATGAAGAACCTATCAATTCATGAATCTCCTCTTAAACACCAACAATCAAACCTAGAAATTCCCGAAATGAAAAGGAAGATCGGGAGATTGAAGATCGCTAAATCTCAAAAAGCACAATTTCTGGAAATGAATCAAAAACCACAAATTCTAGAAACGAATCGAAACAAATGCTAAAGAAAGGGGAAGAAGATCTTTGATATTCCGTTGCTGGCATCCTCAAAACCAAATACACAGCTGAAATGTGAGATTTTGATGATCAAAATCGAGAGAAAATTCTCATTACCAAAAAATAAAGATGGCTCCTTTTTTTATGAGATTGGAGCAAAGAAAGTGTGACACCTGACACTTACACCCGGTTGTAACATTACAACCGACTTCCGACTCCTATTCCACTATTCCATTTTTTTTGTTTATTTTAAGATATACATCCGGGTATTAGTTGCCCCACAGTGTATGGTCTTATAGCTCATATCGATCAGTGTCGTATCCAAATAGGACCAATA
This sequence comes from Erysimum cheiri, assembly GCA_900406345.1. Lineage (NCBI taxonomy): Eukaryota > Viridiplantae > Streptophyta > Magnoliopsida > Brassicales > Brassicaceae > Erysimum > Erysimum cheiri. The sequence continues at coordinate 4,873 of OVAQ01000524.1, forward strand.
CTCAGAACACACAATGGATCTAAGAGAGGAAACATACAATAAACATTGATATTCACAGGCTTTTAAATATAAAAGGAGAGAAAAGTAAAAGCACAAAAAGTGCTGACCAGATTGAAAAGGAAAAATAAAAAGAAAGCCAAAAAAGAGATCCCTTTATTGAAAAAAAGTCTTCAAAAAACATAAAGAAAGAAACTTGTGGCTAAGAATCGTCACGTGTGATGACGTGGCACAAAGGGCGAATCAAAAAGTTGTACAAACACCAAAAACTTGTAATCTTTTTCTTTCTTTCTCTCTTCTCAAAAGACAAAAAGCATTGAAACAAAAACAAATAAACAAATCGAGAAAAAACTCAGACAACCACCGTAACACAAGACACTAGTTTCTCTCTCTCTTTCTTTCTCTTTTTAAAATATAAAAATTGTAGCTTTTTTCTCTATCTTCTCAAAAGTTTTTCGCTTTTTTCTCGCTCGAGAAGAAGAAGAAGAAGAAGAAGAAAGAAGTGAAAAGAAAAAGATTATGGCTGATCCGGCGATTAAGCTGTTTGGGAAGACGATTCCTTTACCTGAGCTTGGTGGTGATTCTTGTTTAAGCTATACTGGAGTTTTAACCGAAAATCAAGATCAAATTCCTGTTCGGTTATCAGATTCATGTACCGGAGATGATGATGATGATGATGAGATGGGTGATTCTGGTTTAGGAGGAGATGGAGATGATGGTGGTGTTGGTGGTGGAGGAGAGACCGAGACTGAAAAAAAGGTAACGTTTTGTTTTTTGGATTTGTTTGTTGATTTTGATGATTACTCATGATTTGTGATCCATGGATTGATATTAGATTGGTCTTTTTTGAAAAAGTTTTGATTTTGGTATGTTTATGTTGAACTAGGTTTTCACCAGTTTTGGGGATTAGAAAATTGTAAATCTTGATTAATCAAATGAGGTTTCTTTATTAAGTGACTCCAGATCTTAATCAGTACCTTTTGGCTTTTGATTCGATTGTGAAAGCTTTGTGTCTTTCTTCGATTGAATTGCTGAAGAGCTTTTAGGGTTTATTCCGATTCTTCTACTCTTTTAGAGGAGATTTGAAGGAGCTGAAACAAGTCTTTGATCTCTGAAAACATTATCAATTTGGTTTCGTTGTATGGATACATTGTTTGATGTTCCTCTGCTGCTTCTAGCTTATGTTTGTTGTTTTGTTTGATTAAGATACAGAACAACAAACTTTGTGTGGTTCTTTATGAATACCATTGTGAATGAATCAGTTTTTATGTTATTCTCCAGGAAGAAAAAGATAATGAGTGCAGGGAAGAGCACGGAGAAGAGTCGTTAAGGCATGAATCTAGTAACGTTACTACGACATCATCGGGTATAACTGAGAAGACGGAAGCAGCAAAGGCTGTGAAGACGAACGAAGAGTCGTCGGGTGGTACTGCTTGCTCGCAAGAGGCGAAGCTAAAGAAACCCGACAAGATTCTGCCGTGCCCGCGATGTAACAGCATGGAAACCAAGTTCTGTTACTATAACAACTACAATGTTAACCAACCTCGCCATTTCTGTAAGAAATGTCAGAGATATTGGACAGCTGGTGGAACAATGAGGAATGTTCCGGTTGGTGCAGGGAGACGCAAGAACAAGAATCCGGCTTCTCATTATAACCGTCATGTAAGCATAACATCCGCGGACGCTATGCAGAAGGCGGTGGCGAGAACTGATCTTCAACATCCTAACGGTGCAAATCTTCTCACTTTTGGCTCCTCTGATTCTGTCCTCTGTGAATCAATGGCTAATGGATTGAATCTTGCTGAAAAGTCAATGCTGAAGACACAAACCGTATTGCAAGAACCCAATGAAGGCTTGAAGATTACGGTTCCTTTAAACCCGTCAAACGAAGAGGCTGCAACAATCAGCCCAGTACCAAAAGTTCCATGCTTTCCAGGACCACCACCAACTTGGCCATACGCTTGGAACGGAGTTTCGTGGACAGTTTTACCGTTTTACCCTCCACCCGCTTACTGGAGCTGCCCGGGGGTTTCACCAGGGACATGGAACGGCTTCGCCTGGATGCCTCAACCCAATTCACCATCTGGGTCCAGTCCAAATTCTCCAACACTTGGTAAACACTCACGCGACGAAAACACCGCTGAACCAGGAACCGAAGAAACCGAGTCACTTGGTAGAGAGAAAAGCAAACCCGAGCGATGCCTGTGGGTTCCCAAGACGCTGAGGATCGACGATCCAGAGGAAGCTGCTAAAAGTTCGATATGGGAAACATTAGGGATCAAAAAGGATGAAAAGTCAGACACTTTCGGAGCTTTCAGATCATCAAGCAAAGAAAAAAGCAGTCTATCCGAGGGAAAACTTCCGGGAAGAAGACCGGAGTTGCAAGCGAATCCTGCTGCTCTTTCTAGATCAGCAAACTTCCATGAGACCTCATGAAATTAAGCAGGTGATTTGATTGTTTTGGGGGTTCAGACTTGTGTTCCAAGAAAGCAGGTGAGTCCTTTTGTACATATAGCTATATATATATATAAATATGGTTGACATAGTGAGGGAGATGTAGTTTTTGGGTTGCAGAGTGAAAGTTTGTTGTATCATATAATGGAAAACCTCAAAACTTGTAGTAAAATAAATCATTTGCAAGAAATAACTTATTGTCTCAAAAGATTTGCCATTTTTACATTCATTTGTTGAGTAAATGTATGACGAGAAGGCATAAGCAGGATTTGGTGAGTTTCCCAAATAAAGCGATATGTATTGTCTACACCATCATGTATGGTTTTTCTATCATATTCCCAAGGTCGGCCAAGAAGCAAATGACATAGGTCAATAGGAGCAATGTCGCAATACGTGCGATCTTTATAATATGGGCCAATTGAGAAAGGAACCAGAGAGCGATGCGTCGCACGCATATTTACTGCGTTCTTAATCCATCCCAAATTGTAAGGAGCCGGATGAGGTTCAACTGGGAGGCCAAGTTTTCTGACTGCTTCTTCGGCGATGAGGTTACGACAGCTACCAGAGTCGATAATAAAGCTGCAAACGGCAGTACAAAGACGTCCTTGAATAGTACAAGTTGACTGAAGAGTCGATAATAAAGCTGCAAACGGCAGTACAAAGACGTCCTTGAATAGTACAAGTTGACTGAAAAATATTTGTGCGCAACCACAAATCGGTTTTAGCCTCAGGAACTAGACAAGAACGTCGAGAAACCAAGAGTGGTCCATTATCTCCATGAGTTTGATGTATTATGTTCTCGTCTAGTTCGTTTTCTTCACAATCGTCGTCGCAAACTGGGTCTTCTCCTCCAATCTGGTCATTAACGAGGAGTCCTCGTTTTGGTTGGTTAGGACATGCTGTTTGTCTGTGTCCTACTTCTCCACAACCGAAACACCTAAGTGCGTTACGAGCCGAACGACGCAAATTTTGTTCTTCCGTGGGATGATTTGCGCGATTGCTAGATGTAGTGGTGTCATTGCTGTCTCGCGGAGCTGTCTCTAGTGGAGTAGAACTACTCTCGCGACGGTGAGCTTGGGCGATGGATGTTGGGTCAAACTGAGCAAGCGCATTTTGAAGTTGAACACGCAAACCTCCAATGAACCGTGATACGAGCTGCGTTAACGTGTCACCGAGCTCTCGCATTGATGTTTGGATTGATGTTTGAATAGTCGTTTGCATCGCGATAAGAGTGGCTCGAAGCTCAGCCCAATTCATGGCGTGATCTTCTTCTTTTTTTGGTGGCATGGTTGTGATACGATCAATGTCCAGAAACGTTCCGTATCTGATACCAACTGATCATAGAGCGGCGGAAGCGGATTAGAACACGAACTGATAAGTTTGGAGGAACCTAGAATTATTAACGGTTTCTCCCTTCTTTATTGATTAGCCAATAGGCATATTTATACAAAGATATAACTTGTCTAGCAAGTTCTTTACATAATGATAATAGGAAATTTACCTATTTAACAATAAGGAAATATGTTAACGTCGATCTCGTAATCTCCGAGATCTCCTAACACGAACTGTGAATTAATACGATGAGATGGGGTTTGAGTAGTGATAGAAACGAAGTCAACGGTGAGTTGAATTCGTGAAATCTATATCGAGAATCCTCCTCTCAGGGCTTGATTGTTCAAAAGCAAAGATGGTGTGTTACAGATGGTCTCCGACGTCTAGTTATAGAGACGTAGAAATAAGCGTAATCCTAAAAGATATTGAGAATATGCTCTCGAAAGAAATCCCAACTAAAAGAATAAAAACCAATGTAATCCTAAACGAAAACTAAGTAAACACCAAAACCAGACCCGTAGCTTGATGGGCAAGTAACAAACGAGCTAAGCAGATGAATCAAACAAACATCCTAAAATCTAATCGATGTCAAATTGTCAATCATGGCTTTTTGTGTTCACAAACAAGTTTATAGGAACTTTGTTTTCATGACTTTGTGTGTTCACAAACATGTCAATGATGTTAAAAAGATTATCAGAATTATGCTTTCTAAATACTTTACACTTATTAATATAGAAACTACAATATTGATTCCATTGTTTTATATGGGCTAGAGCCTAGAGGAAACAATTTAGAAACAATTTGGTGAATATTGTTTTTTCTTGCTTTTATTAGAAGTTTTGTTTAAAGTGTATTAATTTCCTAATTTTATTGTCATTTTAGAACTTTTAATATTATATTTATTTTATTTTCTAATTTAAATTTCGTGATGAAATTCTAATGAATTTTTCTTTTTAGAGATTCAATCCATCATTACATTCTGAAAATTTCTTCACAAACATGTTATGTATAAGCTATATTTCGCAGAGACCAAGAGCTAAATGACTCAATACTCATTTCTTGGACATAGACCTCTTTAGCCGTCCCCGATCAGAGTCGGCTATTGAAAAGATTAATCTCATCTTGACCAAAACAACCAATGAAATACACATTCTCATTTGAATAAACTAAGCAATAGAATATTAAAATAATAAAGTTTGTGAAAAATGCCAACAGAAAAAGTAGGCCACTACCTTCTTCACTTCCAGTTTCCAGGAAATTACTAAGAAAATTAGTTGCAATTGTGACATTTATACGTGTTTGTCTTATTCAAGCCCACAATAAGTAAGAGTATGAATTAGTCATCATTCAAAGTGATTTTCAATGCTTGGTCAAACAAGTCATGGATCATATATGGTAAGAAAATAATCAGAAATTTCTATTTGAAGTGAAAACAATTAGTTGATTGTGGAAATTAGTTATAGGAATTTTTATTTTTATTGATTTTATGTTTTTCTTAATTTATGTGTCTCATTCTATTCTTTTTTTGGCATTTTGTAATAACAATTAAGGAAAAGAAAAATACCATGTCCCATTTACATTTAAGTTCTATTATTTGTTACATCCTTGTTATCAATCATAACCTTAGTCTATAAATTAATTAAGTTCTAGTTTATAGTTATTCCAACTAAATTAATAAAGAAAATAGTAATCTGACCAAACTTCCCTTCAAATAAGTACAAAAACAAACAACTCCCATCAAATGGTGCAGAAGAAATTTCCTCATAACATTTGTTTATTTTCTAAGACTAAAAGTCTCTTTGTAAGTTTCCCATGTCCCTATCTTTCTTGGTCTCTTCTTTCCACTGCACCTTCCTCTCTTTTGCCTCTCCACCAAAATTGTCTCCACATTGACTTATTCATCATGTATATATATACAGCCATGAAACAAAACTCATATCTCCACAAATCTCATCCAAAACATTTATTTCATTCATTTGCCTTAGTTTTAGTATTCAAAACATAAAACATTTTAACACAAGTTATGACTGAGAACCAGTTATATAGCTTTATAACCATGGAGAAGAGTTCTTTGTCTGAATGCAAACACTCTTTTTCTTCTTTTCCTTTGTCTGGTCTGATCGAAATCTTCCTCATCGGTTTTTTCAGATGGGTTTCTTTTGCTCAGACATTTTTCTCCAGGTTTTGGCCTCTTCTTCAGCTTCAAGAATGTGTTTCCGAGAAGAAGAGCAAAGATCTTGAGTTCCAAAGTTCGATCAAACACGAAGAATATGATGATGGTGTTTGCACAGAAGATGCAGAGATGGTGATGAAAAGATTAGGACTTCTCACCGATGAAAGCGAGGGACTTCAAAAACGGTACAGTTCCGAGGAGCTTTCGAATCTGTTTGAAGAGAAAGAGCCGAGCTTGGAGGAAGTGAAGCAAGCTTTTGATGTTTTTGATGAAAACAGAGATGGGTTTATCGATCCTATAGATTTGCAGAGAGTTTTGACAATCCTTGGCTTAAAGCAAGGATCTAACCTTGAGAATTGCAGGAGAATGATCAGATCATTTGAAGGAAATAAAGACGGGAGAATCGATTTCTATGGATTTGTGAAATTCATGGAGATCAACTTCTGCTGAAACAATAGTTTCTGAAAGTAACAAATCTATCAACTTGTCAACTTCTTTTTCCTTCTTGCTTTGAGATTGTATCTGTTAATATTATTGTCTCATCATCTTCTTGTATAAATTACCAAACTTACATATCAAAAGCTCCTTTAGAACATAAAACCAATGAGAACAGAAATCATTGTCACAGACATGAATAATCTGTCAATAACGTGTTATCGAAGAGGCTAATCTTGACGAAAAATGAACTGTTAGACACTATTTACACCTAAAAAATGATGACTATAAGATCTTGAAAAATGAATTGAAACCTTTTCTATTACAACTTACGAGAATCGAAGTTTGTGAGGCTGCAATAGAGGTGCTAGAGCTCCCAATCACACTAATCAGCTTTCACCAGTGATCACAACAAGAACACTGACCATCTCGGAAATGATGGAACCGATTGGAATCTCTGATAACTATGTATCGTTTTGAGATCTTTGAGATAAGCTTAATTGCAGAGTGACAATCATCACATATCCTCAGGTTTTTAGTCACGTACAATGGTGAGTTCTCTGGCGTTTTCATCAGACCATATGCCACAGCTAGCTTCTCACTATGGTAAGAAAGGTTATCTTCTCTCTGTTCTTCATCTACATCATGGAAAACTCCAGCGGTATCAGGCGAATACCCTAATGGCCTAATCTTCGACAAAACTTCTTTCACCTTTGCATATATCATCTCAATCTCGGGGTGTTGATTTTCCTCTGCAAGAAACACATGGGTTTGATTTCGAATACCTATCCAGCTTACTCCAGGCTCCTTCTTAACCCCCCTTTTATTCATCAAAGAACGCACGTATGCCACGCCTCCCCACTCCTTAGATTTGGCATAAATATTGGATAACAATACGTAAACTCCCGGATCGTTTGGATGCTTCTCAATGGCATATTGTGCTACCTCCTTTCCTAACCTGTAATTCCGGCGAACATAACAAGCATTTAGCAAAGCTCTCCACGCAACAACGTCCCATTCAATTGGAGCTGTTCTCATGAAATTCTCAGCCTGTTCTAACAATCCAGCCTTGCTCAAAAGTCCAACAATGCATGTATAATGTTGCAGATCAGGCTGAACATCAAACTGCTTCATTAGCTGGTTAAAGTAATAAAACCCTTGCTCAACAAAACCAATATGGCTACAAGCCTGCAAAATGCCGATAAAAGTTATGCGGTTTGGAAACTCTCCTGCATTCATCATTTTATCAAAGGCTTCAAGTGCTTCCCTCCCTAACCCATGATGTGAGAATCCACATATCATCGTGTTCCACGAAATTATGTCTCTAAAAGTCATGCCTGAGAATGCTTTTTTTGCATCCTCAATACTGCCAGTTTTGGCGTACATGTTAACCAATGCATTGCCAACCATTACATGGTTCCTATAACCAGATTTTAAAACAAGCCCATGTACAAGATCGCCCTGTCTCAGAAGGGACAGCTCTGCAATTGAATTCAACAAAATAGCAAACGTGTACTCATTCGGGGGAACATCTTTAGTTCCCATCTTTGCAAACAGATTCAGAGCCTCCTCAAAAGACTTATTCTGGAAGTAAGCATCCATGATACTTGTATTCAAGACAATGTTTTGAGAGTGTGTATCGTCGAAAACTCTCTGAGCATAAAGAACTTTACCACACTTGCCATACATATTAATTAGTGCACCACTTGCCTCAACATGACAGTTGAAACCAAACCTTACCATTCGGCTATGAACCTGCCGAGCCAAATCCAAATCTCTAAGATTGGAGCAAAGCCGTAAAGAAGACATATACGTGAGCTCGTCCCACACCAAATCTTCGTTAGCCATCTTTCTCAAAACATCAACACCTTCTTTAAAAGCACCAGACTCTAAACAACCATTAAGAGCCGAACTAAGCACAGCAAGATCACAATAAGGAAGATCATCCAAAACTCGAACAGCTTCTCCAGTGCCCGAACACAAAGAATACAAGTAGACAAGAGTGTTCCGTACAAACTCATGAGACATCAAACCAGATTTAAGAAAACATCCATGAAACTGTTTACCTTCTTCAATCCTCCGGGAGCTTGAACAAGATTTAAAAACAACAGTAGCTACAAACTCATTAGGTCTAGATTCACCACAAAAAACCATACTTTTGAAAAGCTTCAAAACTTCAAAATCAAGCCCAGAACTTTGATAACCTTTCATCATCGCACACCAAGAAACAACATTTCTCTCAGGCATTAAATCGAACAGCTTCCGTGCACGAACAGTTTCTCCGCATTTGACATAGAGATTAATCAAAGAATTGATCTGAAACACGTCCTTACCTCGAGATGATTGGTTTGTAACAATCAAATGAGCATGAATCGATTCGCCAGTTCTTAAATAACTTGAATTAGCAGAGACTTTTAAGAGCTCGTTAAGACGATCAATGGGGAAAAGTGGTTTGTTTGGTTTGGGTAATAAAGAAGTAAGTTTGTTCCACTTTAACAATCGTTGTTCGATCCCAGACAAAGCCGACATGGCTTCAAAATTGCTCCTTTTGTTCTCACCAAGTAACCAGAGACAGAGAGATTGTGAACAAGGTGTTCACTCGTGTCTTTGACTTTGAGTCTTTGACCTATTTAAACTCCAAACCGATCCAAACCTTTTTTTATTTCGGTTAAATTCGGTAGATTTTTTAAACACGAAAAAACCGACCTGAACCGAATCGATAAACCGAACTCCCAGGCAAGTCTTTGGTAATTTCAAATTTTGTTACCTTTTCAGTCTTCCGAAGATTTAACACATTTGTTTGAATCGAATCATCAAAGATTCTCTGATTTTTCTGTTTCCTTTTTCTAAATCCGCGAAAGGATCCAACTTGTGAGCAAATTGGAGCTTTGGTGGGAAAAGGCGAGAACTTTTAGATTTTTTAATTTTTCTGGAGATTTTAGTTGGTAAAGATGATTATGAATAGATTCAAGGATTTAGGGTTTCCATTAATGAATCTTGTTAAGCTTAGAGGAACACCAATTTTGCAGCAATTGGTTTTAGAAGAAAGGCTACTTAGATCTTCTTCTGAGAATTGGTGTATCATTAACGATGGAACCAATGTTCCTACCATTGTCATGGGAATGTCAGGGTAAGTAAGGAAGCTTTGTTTGGGTTCAAATCTTACATTGTGGTTATAAAGATGTGACCTTTGAGAATGTGAAGTTTTGTTTACACAGGAAGCCTTGTGAACTTCTTGAGCTTGGATCTGTTGTAAAAGATCGGATTCCGGTTATTAAGAGGTTTAGTGGTGGAGGAACTGTGATTGTTGATGAAAATACTGTTTTTGTGAGTTTGATTTGCAATAGAGATGATGTTCCAAATGTTCAGCCTTATCCACGTTCTGTTATGGCTTGGAGTGGTTCGTTGTATAGTGATGTGTTTAACGGGATTAGCGGTTTTCAGCTGCGTGAGAATGGTTTGCTTTGCTGAAAACTGATGATGTTGTTTTGGTTTGTTGTGTGTTTTCTTCTGTTGGCACATTGAAAGTTAACGTTTTTCTCGCATTTCAGATTATGTTTTTGGTGATCGTAAAATTGGTGGAAATGCTCAATCGATAACGAGGAATAGATGGATTCACCATACATCATTTCTATGGGACTATAATGAGAGTAACATGTCTTATCTTAAACTGCCTTCAAGAGTGCCTCAGTACCGGCTGGTAAGATTTCTATTTTCAATTCAGTCTATATGTCTTCATAGTCCACATCCTTCCGATTTGGTGCAATTTGGTTACCGGTCATGCAGCTTTTTGATATCCAGTTCATTAATAATTGCAGGAAAGAGATCACACAGATTTTGTTTGTAGAATGAAGGATTATATTGAAAGATCGGTGTTTATAGAGAAAACCGTAAATGCAGTGGGAACACAATTCACATTGAAGGAACTGAACTTGGATGAGATTGATGATTCCTGTGGAGAGCATTTAGAAAGCACTAGACTTCTCACAATGGATGAGCTCAAAGAAACATTGGCAAACACAACTCAGATAGAGAGTATTGCTCAAGTTGGTTAAGCTTTGACCTTTTATAGATTGTGAACCGCTCTAATTTTTACACTCTCAGATTTTTCTTAGAGTTCAGTTTAAAGATGAAGCTCAAAAATTCTTGTGATAAATGTGCATTGCTGACATGCAATGGACTATAGTATAATCTTCTTTTTTTTTTTTTTTTTTTTTAAGTATAATCTTCTGGAACTGGAATTTTGAATAAAAGAAGAACAAACTCTTGAATTTCACTGCTTGTATAAATGCAACCTTGTTATGTTAATGTGTCACAGAGTCCTCATCATAGGGATTAAGGTTACAATTAGGAAGTTCTACTGTAGCTTCTTCTTTTGCTTCAAGAATCTCTTACCCCAAGAAAATCAATAAACCTTGGGGGTATAGTAGTCTCAATATATCTGGCTTCCATTGTATCTTCTGCTTCTGATGATGACAGTGAGGATGGTGATGATGATGGTTGAGTGATGGAGACATGATGTGTGAGTAGTGCCGAGGAATATGCAGGGAAGGTAGAGAAGTGATGATGATGATGATGACTTGAGTATTGCATTGGCATGCGTGATGAACAATACTATTTTTGGAGATACTGAGCATTGAGGTTAGTAGTCTCCTCATTTGGATTTTTAATCCAGCTGTAGTTCTTGATCTCTGTACTTCCATCATCACTTACATTACCTGTAAACCACACAATGATAAACATAAATACTCAGAATTTACGGAATCTATGAGTTTTGAGGAGACACAACAAACCAGGAAAAAGATTGATGGTTTGTTGATTCAAGGTGGTAGCAAAAGATCTTGTGTAAGAATTTGATTGCTTCCTCAAGTTTCTTTTCATGAGAAGGTGCCAATGATTCTTCACTGCATTGGCTGTTCTTCCATGTAGAAGCTTAGCAATCTTAGACCATTTGTTACCAAATTGTCTTTGAGCTTCAAGTAGTTTTTCTTCTTCCTCATCACTGAAAATCTCTCTGGTTAATCTTTGGATCCAACTGATTAAACCACCTCAATCTGCAACTCTTACCTTCAAACACACAAAAAAAACGAGAAAAAGATTTCAACTTTCAGAAATCTCCAAAACAGAGTAACAAAAAAAAAAAAAAAAAAAAACACATTTTTACTAGTGTTATACAATAAAACAAATAGAAGAAATTGAACAAATAAAAATTCTCAAAGCAAAATGGCTGAATAAATCTAGAGCCATAGATGAATAATAATCGGACGGCTGAGATCAATCCCCCATCGTCTTCTTCTTCTTCGAGCCTCTCTCTTCCTAAAACCCTAAATTAACTTTTTAAATGTTTCTCTCTAAAACCCTACTCAAACGATCGTTCTCGAGCTTCGCTTCTTCTCCTTCAGACTCACTTCTCGCCGATAAAGCTTTAACCATTCTCAGACGTCATCCTTACCAACTTCATCATCTCTCTTCCAATTTCACACCAGAAGCAGCTTCAAATCTTCTCCTCAAATCTCAGAACGATCAAGAATTGATCCTCAAGTTCCTAAATTGGGCGAACCCACATCAATTCTTCACTCTACGTTGCAAATGCATCACTCTTCACATCCTCACCAAATTCAAACTCTACAAAACAGCTCAAACCCTCGCCGAGGACGTCGCAGCCAAAACCCTAGACGACGAAGATGCTTCTCTAGTCTTCCGATCGTTACAAGAGACTTACGATTTGTGCAATTCAACTTCCTCTGTTTTCGATTTGGTAGTGAAATCTTACTCTCGTTTGAGTTTGATCGATAAGGCTTTGAGTATTGTTCATTTAGCTCAAGCTCATGGCTTTATGCCTGGAGTTTTGTCTTACAATGCGGTTTTAGATGCTACGATTAGATCTAAGAGAAACATTAGCTTTGCTGAGAATGTGTTTGATCAAATGTTGGAAAGCCAAGTTTCTCCTAATGTGTTTACTTACAATATCTTGATTAGAGGGTTTTGCTTTGCTGGGAATTTAGATGTTGCTCTCCGGTTTTTCGATCGAATGGAGAAGAAAGGTTGTTTACCTAATGTTGTTACTTACAACACTTTGATTGATGGGTATTGTAAGTTGCGTAGGATTGATGATGGGTTTGAGCTTTTGAGATCAATGGCGTTAAAAGGTTTGGAGCCTAATTTGATTTCGTATAATGTCGTTATTAACGGGTTATGTAGAGAAGGGAGGATGAAGGAGACAAGTTTTGTACTTACAGAGATGAACAAGAAAGGATATTCGCTCGACGAAGTCACTTATAATACGCTTATTAAAGGTTATTGTAAAGAAGGTAATTTTCATCAAGCTCTTGTGATGCATGCCGAGATGCTGAGAAATGGGTTGTCACCTAGTGTTATTACTTATACATCGCTGATACATAGTATGTGTAAGGCCGGGAATATGAACAGGGCTACTGAGTTTCTTGATCAGATGCGTGTAAGAGGGCTTTGTCCGAATGAGCGTACATACACGACGTTGGTTGATGGGTTTTGTCAAAAGGGGTATATGAATGAAGCCTATCGGGTTTTGAAAGAGATGATTGATAATGGGTTTTCTCCGTCGGTTGTGACTTATAATGCTCTGATTAATGGACATTGTGTTGCTGGGAAAATGGAAGATGCGATAGCAGTTCTTGAAGATATGAAGGAGAAAGGTTTGAATCCAGATGTAGTGAGCTACAGCACGGTTTTATCCGGGTTTTGTAGAAGTTATGATGTTGATGAAGCGCTGAGAGTCAAGAGGGAAATGGTTGAAAAGGGTATAAAACCTGATACAATCACCTACTCATCATTAATCCAAGGGTTTTGTGAGCAGAGAAGGACAAAGGAAGCTTGTGATCTTTTCGATGAAATGTTGAAAGTTGGCCTTCTGCCTGATGAGTTTACTTACACAACCTTGATCAATGCTTTTTGTATGGAAGGCGATTTGGAAAAAGCTCTCCACTTGCACAACGAAATGGTGGAGAAAGGTGTATTGCCTGATGTCGTCACTTACAGCGTGCTTATTAACGGGCTTAACAAACAATCTCGAACAAGAGAAGCAAAAAGACTTTTGCTTAAGCTGTTCTACGAGGAATCAGTCCCTAGCGATGTCACATATCACACACTCATAGAAAACTGCAGTAACATCGAGTTCAAAAGCGTGGTATCTCTTATTAAAGGATTCTGTATGAAAGGGATGATGGCTGAAGCTGATCGAGTTTTCGAATCCATGCTTGAGAAAAACCACAAACCCGATGGAACAGCGTACAATGTTATGATCCATGGTCATTGCAGAGGAGGAGATGTACACAAAGCATATAGTCTATACAAAGAGATGGTAAAATCCGGATTTAATCTCCATACTGTGACAGTGATTGCTCTGGTTAAAGCATTGCACAAGGAAGGGAAGGTTGATGAATTGAACAATGTGATTGAGAATGTATTAAGAAGCTGTGAATTGAGTGAAGCAGAACAAGCCAAAGTACTTGTGGAGATCAATCATAGAGAAGGCAATATGGATGTGGTTCTTGATGTACTTGCTGAAATGGCCAAAGATGGATTTCTTCCCAACGGCAAAAGTTATTAGACACCGTTCTAGTAATTTTGTCGGTTTAGTGAATAAAATCATGAAGAAGATTAAAAATTGATATTGACATATGTAACAAAACCCAAACTCATTGTCTATATATTTAAGTTAAACAACTTATTATTTTAATACATATTTATAATGCATTACCAACGAATAAAGATAGAGACTGTTAACAAACTGAACTAAGAGAACATCTTGTAGGTTTTGGCTTGAAGGATGATCTGTCTCGCTCCACCTATCGGTGCTAAAACCGCGATTAGGACTCCAACTATTATCGAGATCTGTAAATAATTTATGTTCCATAGTTAAGATACTAATTAGCATTACATTATAACATTTGTTTGGAAGAAAAGGTTAGCTTATTTTACCCAAGATGCAATCCAGTGAAAGCTCCAACGTTTTGGTTTTTTCATAACCAACCATATAATGCATGGCAACTGCCAAAAAAGAAAATAAAATAAAACATTTTGGTATATTAAAAAATGTAATATACTAACATATTTACCATTAATATATAATATTCATGCATAAATTATGTAATTAAAAATGTTTAATAATAATTTTGTGTCTAGACTTACGAAGTAGGACGTTGAGGAGAAAACAAGACCACCGAAAAATCCTAGCAGACCTCCAAAAAATGGAATACATACTGCTATAAATCCCACAAATGCTGCAAAAACAAATTTATACAAATTACATAAAATCTTATCTAATTTAGAACTTAAAAACGTTTTAATAAAATTCGTAATTTTTTTTTGCTACGTACCAACGTAAGAGCTACGTCCCACAAGACGAAGGCATGTGGAAGGAGTGAAGTGTAGAGTCTTCACCAGACACGACTCTATTCCATCAAATACGGGCATTGCAAATACCTGTTTAGATCAACCACACCATATATTATACTATCTAATTATTATTCAAAATTTCATTAATTAACCAAAAGTATAAATTAATATAGAAAATTTTCTTAAGAAGTGTAACCTGATAGCTTCCAATGACATGAACAAACACCATGAAATTAGCGACCGCGATTAGCCAATTAGGTTTTTGGAGGGAGATAAGAATATCGTCTTCGACTAGATTTCCAAACGCCCAAAAACCGGAGATTGCAACGGTTAGATAGCAAATGAGGACGATGGCGTAAGCCACGATGACTCCTTTCCAAGTAGGTTTCTTGGAAGGGACCTCAGGTGTTGAAGGAATGGTCGCTTGTATTTCAAGAACCACACTATGTCCTGCAAACGCAAACGCTACCGTTCCCAACGCATTCATAACGTTAAACGCTATATCGACTGAATCTTGTCCTCGAATTCCATAGCTAGCCGGGTGGTGTTGTGTTCCATGTATAGTTGACGCAACAAATGCTACCATCGAATAACAAACTGACATGACCGCGGCTAGAAGAGAGACGCCTTTGAGAGAGTTGAAATTAGGGATTTGAGACAAGGCAAGTTGAATTGCGGTAAAGATCAAAATGTAATAAGTGTTCCTCATCGCGAAACTCGGGATCAAGAGCTCGATTGCTTTCTTTAGAGATTTTCCGCCCGTCACATTGTAGACTATATCAGTACCAACTTGGACCAACATTTGTTGTGGCATCACAATCCAATAACCTAGTTTTGGACCAAACGCATGTTGGCCAAGCTCCGGGTAACGGTCAAAACGTTTCCCAGGCACAGCCTCATGGAGCTCCACAAGTTGCCATAATGTGTAGAATGTTATCACCCATGATACCAATACTGCACTTATTCCAGATACCCTACAAGAACATGAAAAAAAAAACTTAAAAATTATCGATATATATTATGTTATTTTCACATGATACCAAAATACAATTAATTCAACCGATTAGACCAATTATTCCAATCCTAGCTAATATACATTTTGAATATAGGTTATCATAAGAAATATATTCATCTCTCAAGTATCCGTTCTATAAAGAAAGTTCTTAAAAGGTTAGATGAATGTTTTATCAGTCCTAAATTCCTATTGGATATATATTCGAATATTCAAAATACAAATTAAAGTGTCTAGTACTCAGCAGATAATCGAAAGAATAAAATGTAAAAGAAATGAGAGATTAAAATTAGTGTTTTGGAACAAAGAATGTACCATCCAAGTTGTGAAATGGCAAAGGGCAAACCAAGAACGCCGGCACCGACCATGGCGGTGACATTGTGGAAGGCGGAGTACCACCACTTGGCCTTCCGAGATGCTGTTACCGGTAACCAATTGTTTAGATCTTCATTTTGTTGGTCAATTTCCATCGTTGAGTTCTCATTCATCTTGTTTTCCTCTAGAAACAAATTAACACAATTTTTCGAAATTATAAATATCAATGAAGAGAGTTGAAAAGTTTAACAAAATTCATCTAAATTTAGCGTTACACAACTCAATAAAACAGAAACGTAAATAACAATTTAATGTTTTAAACGACATACCAATGAGAAACTTGAATCGCCGGCAATACTTGTGTTGTTATAATGTCTTTAGCTACAAAAGAACAAAATATGTTTTCTTAGTGGAGGAAAGACAAACCAAAGAGTTGTTAACTTAACTGAGTTTCCTACATATTAGAAAGTAGGAACTGTTTTCTAATATAACCTCTCTTATCGTATTTTGTTAAATGTGTAAATTTCAAGAAAAGAAACAAATCAATAATATCTATATATTCCCAACTATTATCTCTTACCATTTTCAATTTTCAGAATATTATTTTCATTGACCAAATTTTCATTGACCAATTACCACGAGATACTATTATTTTATCATTAAAGGATTCTTTATGAATGGTAGCTAGTATTAAACATTCGTCGCTTGTATAGTTAAGTGGTTACTCTGATGCCGATCATTTTTTTCTATCGTTCCGTTTTCCTTCATTTTAAACAACAAAATTTCTAACACAAAAAATATTTATAACTTTTTAACTAGATATTAAAATTATTAAAGAGAGGCATGATATTAATATCTGATAAATTACATTGAAAGACTTGAATCGCCAGCCATATATAGTTTCTCTCTTGTGTTCTTATAACAATTATTATGACAATGAAAGAGTTATAAGTCAAGAAGCAATCACTATATATGCTCAAAACCAACAAGTTTAAAAATCGTTGCAAAGAGAAGAGTGGATGAAGTAGCTAGAGAAGCTGTTCTACGAGAGCTTCGAGTTCTATCGGCAAAATAGCCCGACCCGAGGGTCTGATCACGTTCGGATCCAAACCTAACAGCAAGTAGTTTGTGTACATTGCTCATGTTCTCTCTCCTTCAGTCAGAAAATAATAACTTTCAGTCACAAAACACTTAGAATATGATTTCTTATTACTTATTAGTCATGCGTTCAATTCATTAATACAAATTCAATTCGTCGATTCTTTCAGTCTTATAGTGTTTTGTTTTGTCAAGACGATATAATGCTATGAAATATTCTTGACCAACAAAAAAAAATAAAAAAAAAATAATGCTATGAAATATTCTTTCTTTTTTTATTTGTTTTTTTTTTGGTGGGATTCTTTTTTTTTTTGTTAAAAGAAATTTCTATTTTTTTTTTACTTTTTTATTCCGGAATCTTCAAGAAAGAAATGTATTAGGCGATATCGGTGCCGCATATTTAAGATAACTATCATTATTAAAATAACAACTTTAATTAGATATGTATCCAAAAAATTGCCGACAAATTCGAAGAAAATAAAAGAAATTAACACGAAGGAGTTTCATAACACTAACTGGTGTCACCAGTCGTCGAACTCTAACGCTGTCGTAAGAGTATCAGTGCCACGTGCTCCTTGCGCTGGATTCGCCAACTGTTCAAAATCCGTATCGTGTTTAGATTTTCATTTTTTCACGTTATAAAGTCAAAACTCTGATTAGAGAATGAACATAAAAGTAAACTTATTAAACATAAATAAAAACAAGAACGGTGGATCAGAGATCACAAAGATGAGTAGCTCTGGTTCTCAGCTTCACAATGTCTTCGTCTATGGTAGCTTTCAAGAGCCTGACGTCATTAACGTCATGCTTAACCGTACTCCTGAGATCATCTCTGCAACACTCCCTGGCTTGTACGTACCTTCCTCTTTTCCTCGATTGATTCATCTCTCTGTATTAGTTTTTAAGATTTGATGGAGATTTTGTTTTTGTTTTCAGTCAGAGGTTTAAGCTTAAAGGACGTTTGTATCCATGTATTGCTCCCTCTGAGAAAGGAGAAGTTCATGGAAAGGTTTGAGTTTTGTATCCATGTCACTTTATTTTTGTGGGTCTTTTGTGTATGAATCGTAGAATCGAGAAATTTAAGGTTTTCTCATGGAAGTGTGTTTTGAGAAATTTGGTGAATCGGTTGATGAAGGTACTAATGGGATTAACAAGTGATGAACTTGAGAATTTAGATGCGGTTCAGGGAAATGAGTTTGAGAGAGTGACAGTTGGAGTTGTACGCAATGTAAGTTTGAAGACATAATTATATATGAATTTTTAAAACATTTTTAGTGGTCTTATCAAGACTATTAGAAATTAATTATGATGATTTGTTTTGTATTTGCAGGATAATTCGGAGAAGATGCCAGTGAAAACATATATATGGATCAACAAGGATGATCCTGATATGTGTGGAGAATGGGATTTCGAGGTTTGATGATTTACACAGTTTATATTTTTGTTAAGACTCATTATGAATGAGAAATTGTATATTGGTCCGATTCTTGTGTTTTGGATTATTATTATTTTTCTTAGGAATGGAAACGATTGCACAAGAATAAATTCATAGAGTCGTTTAAGAAAATCATGGATAGGAAGAAGAATCCTAATGGAAAGGGAAAAGATGATTTCAGCCATGTCCTACGCAAAGACCTATCGGATGAGACTCCATCGTCCTGATCAAATGGATTTGTGTTTGAGTATGTTCTATGTAGTATATATCACTTTTGCTAATAAATTTCGGATTACATCAAACCTAGAGATCAGTGACAAGTACGGTAATGTCATGTGTTTGAGATACCATGTGTACTTATAAGTACTCTTTCTAGAGATTTTGGCATCGTTATATACTTGTGTATGTTTGGTTAATCATAATGCCTATGGGCCTATGGCGTCTATTAGAATTATGTGTCTTTTTTTTTTTTACTTTTCATTTTGTCAACGAATTTATCAAGTACGTTAAAAACTTTTACCTTTCTATCGTCGACAAACGATACAATCTTCGCATAACGAAATAAGTTGAGAGTACTACTACAAAAACTCAAGAAATGAGTACGTAATAGATGACGATAGAAAAGTAATAGTTAGAAAACAAAATGATGAAGATGACGGCAAAAGCATCCAAAGTACTGACTATCATGTGAACATACAACGATTTATTGACAGATTTGTAAGTTAAGAAAGTCATATCAGATTGTCCTTAAAACATTTTTTTTGGGAAACATATCGAACTGTCCTTACTTGCGCATAATCAATCATACTATTTCATTAGATATTGCACTGTTGGATAAAATAGCATGACTAATTTATATGCAATGCTTTTGTTAAACATGTTATTAGAAAGAAAATACCTTATTAATATATAAATATCATGTTATTTTTTTTCACAATCTGGTCTATAGACACATGTTAAGACCGACATGTTAGCACAAAATGCTCGTCTCCTTTAATTAAATTTTGTTTATTCAATAACACTAATGTTGTTTTTAATTGGGTTAGTGATGTCGACCAAATGAACATCATTGTTGATGAACGCCCAATTTTATATCACTTTGTTTTGCTTTTTTTTTTTTTTTTTACAGACCAGCACAAAAAAATAGTCTCATATTAAAACCCATCCTTTTCATATTTGATGATATCAGGATATTAATGGACCACAATTTTAATTAGATATATATAATCCACTAGTTTCCCAAAACATAATCTTAAAAATAAAAATAAAAAGACTAAAATACGAAGACGAAAGAGTTTTTGATACTAAACGAGTTGATATGTTGTAGAAGAATCAACCAGGCATCGTGGTCCGGTGGTAAAGGAACCTCGGCTGAGGCGCCCACCACCCGGATTCGATTCCTGGCCACCAGGAAATTAACATGCGTATTTGCTATGGCCCCGCATACCACAAGTTCCAGAGGGCCCTTAAATGGAGGCTTAAAAATCTCTGGTCGCGGGGTTAGACCCAGTGCTGGACACTGCGTTATCAAAAAAAAAAAAAAATGTTGCAGAAGAATCACACCACGTGTTTCACCGGTTTCGTGTTGTTATTATTCTCTTTTCTCACGTTATAAAAAGTCTCAAGCTCTGATAGAGAAATAACATAAAGCAAACAAAATTAACAAAAAAAAAAAAAACAGAAGATCCACAAAAAAAAAAAAATGAGTAGCTCTGATTCTCCTCAGCTTCATAATGTCTTCGTGTACGGTAGCTTTCAAGAGCCTGAAATCATCCACGTCATGCTTAACCGTACTCCTGAGATCGTCCCTGCAACACTCCATGGCTTGTACGTACCTTTCTCTCAATCTTGATCTTGATCTTGATCTTGATCTTGATCTTGGTAATTCTCTCTGGATAGATCTATGATTTGATGGCAGTTATGTTATTGTTGTTTTTTTTTTTTTTCCAGTCAGAGGTTTAGGCTTAAAGGACGTTTGTATCCATGTATTGTACCGCGTGAGAATGGAGAAGTTCATGGAAAGGTTTGATTTGTGGATTATTAATTATATGTGATTTTTGATTCTTGTGGGTTTTGGTGTATTGATCTTGAATAATTTAGATTTTGAGAAATTTTGGTGAATTGTTATAGGTACTAGTTGGATTAACGGATGATGAACTTGAGAATGTAGATTGGGTTGAGGGAACCGAATATGAAAGAGTGACTGTTGATGTTGTAAGGAAGGTAAGTTTCAAGATTTGATTATTTCATCTCCAAAACACAATTTAAATCATGAAAAAGAAACATATTATAGTGTGTCTTGATGAGGTTATGAATTATTGCATATTGCAGGACAATTCTGAGAAGATGACAGTGGAAACATATCCATGGATCAACAAGACTGATCCTGATATTGGTGGAGAATGGGATTTCGAGGTTTGATGATTTACACATTTTGTTAGCTCTTTATGAATGAGAAGAGGTACATTGGTTTGCGTGTTTTGGATTGTTGTTTTTGTTAGGAATGGAAACGATTGCATATGAAGAAATTTGTAGAGACGTTCAAAGAAATCATGGAAATCAAGAGGAATCCACAGGGCAAGGGAAGAGATGATTTCCTCGATGTCCTTCGCAATCATCCCGCGGATGCTCCATCGTCTTGAATGGATTTGTGTTCTATTTCACCTTTGTTTTCCAAATTCCGAATCAAACAAAACCTAGTGAGTCTAGGTATTGTGGAGATTAATGGCAAGAGTGGTATTATCATGTGTTATTGTAAGATTTGAGTTTATTTGTGGATTGTATTATTGGGTTTTTAAGTCTTGAAAGATTTTGGCATCTTACTTGTGTAGGTTTGGTTGATGCTATTGTCTATTGAATTCAGTGTATGTGTAGAGTATGAACAAGTAATTGAAGAGAAGAGTTCTTGTAATGATTTTTTACCAAAAAAAAAAAAAAAAGAAATTGAAGAGAGNAAAAAAAAGTAATTGAAGAGAGTAGATCATTGAACTAACCTGATAAAGTAAAATGTTGATTCACAATAGTAAATAGTAAAGACACAATGGGTAGGAGAGGACTAATAAAAAGTCCAAATATAAAAAAAAAGCCCTTTGGGCCCTTATTTAATATAACCAATCAAGGCCGTTAAATATTTCAAAGCCCAAATAAATCGTGTCCGTTGATTAAAAGAGCCCAAGAGGAGTCTAGGGTTTTGTCATATAAGCTTGTTCTCGCATTAGGTTTTTGCGCCTCTTGCCTTCGCGTCACTCATCTTCATAGCAAACAATGGTAAGCCTTCACTAAGATCTCTCTCTCCGCCATAGTTTCTTCTTGATTTTTCTCCTCAGACAATCAGATTTTGTGTTTCATTTCATGTAGAAATCTCCTACATTTCTTTTTGATAGTCATGGTAACGAGAATACATTAGCCTATTGTTCTTATATTCAGCCTCATAGATAATTTTTCTTGATGGCTTTTTGGTTTTGATAATTGAAATAGGCAAATTTGTGGCGTTTTTGTTGGATTCTGTGTTAAAGTTTGAGACTTTAGGTTTTTTGTTCTCCTTAGACAATCAGTTTTTGTGTTTCATTTCATGTAGAAATCTCCTACATTTCCTTTTTGATAGTCATGGTAACGAGAATTCATTAGCCTATGGTTGTTGTTTTCAGCCTCATAAATAATTTTTCTTGATGGGTTTTTGGTTTTGAGAATTGAAATAGGCAAATTTGTGGCTTTTTTTTTGGATTCAGTGTTAAAGTTTGAGACTTTAGCTTTTTGTTCTGTTATAGAGGTCACTAATGCGTTTAAATGAATGATCTTTTGTTACCTTGGAGAAAAGAGTTTTTGGATCTTAAGATTTAGTTTCTGATGTTAGGTGTTTGTGAAGTCCTCCAAGTCGAATGCTTACTTCAAGAGGTACCAAGTGAAGTTCAGGAGAAGGAGAGGTATTGTCTGCGTTAGCCTTTGCGTTTTGCTGTTCTGTTGTAGAGGTTTAAATGGGTTTAGGTGTTGTGTCCTGAAATTTGTTGTTTCATATTCTTGCAGATGGAAAGACTGATTACAGGGCAAGGATCCGTCTGATCAATCAAGACAAGAACAAGTACAACACACCTAAGTACCGTTTTGTTGTTAGGTTCACCAACAAAGACATAGTGGCACAGATTGTGTCTGCAAGCATAGCTGGTGACATTGTTAAAGCTTCTGCTTACGCACATGAGTTGCCTCATTACGGACTCACTGTTGGTCTCACCAACTATGCTGCAGGTATTTAATTGAATCAGTCCTTAGCTTTATATGTTTGATTCTGTGGTCTTTAAGGTTTTCTAAAGACTTGTGTTTTTGTCACACCAGCTTACTGTACTGGCCTTCTTTTGGCTCGCCGTGTTCTGAAAATGTTGGAAATGGATGACGAGTATGAGGGCAACGTTGAGGTATGTAGTGATTTTGATTTCACTTTGGAAAATAAAAATTTTAGATTTTTCATCTCTTGATTGAAATTTAACTCACATAAATGAATCAGGCCACTGGAGAGGACTTCTCTGTGGAGCCAACTGATTCAAGAAGACCATTCCGTGCTCTTCTTGATGTTGGACTTATCAGGACCACAACTGGAAACCGTGTCTTTGGTGCTCTCAAGGTATTCAAGTGTTCTCTGTTTAGATGTGTTGGTCTGTGTTCTTATCTGTTGTATTGTGTTTTCATGAGCAAATGCTGATTCAGTGATTCTTTAATACCCTTTTGGTTTGCTTCATGAAACTATAGGGTGCTTTGGACGGAGGTCTTGATATCCCTCACAGTGACAAGAGATTTGCTGGTTTTAACAAAGAGAACAAGCAACTTGATGCTGAAATCCACAGGAACTACATCTACGGTGGCCACGTCTCAAACTACATGAAGCTGTTGGCAGAAGATGAGCCAGAGAAGCTACAAACTCACTTCAGTGCTTACATCAAGAAAGGAGTTGAAGCTGAGAGCATTGCGGAGTTGTACAAGAAGGTTCACGCAGCTATTCGCGCTGACCCCAACCCTAAGAAGACCGAGAAGCCTGCTCCCAAGTCACACAAGAGGTAGAAACTAAAGAAATTTTACTACCCTCTTCAATATTGTTATTGGCTTGTTGTTGAATTAGTGTCTCTCTCTGTTAAACAGGTACAACTTGAAGAAACTGACGTACGAAGAGAGGAAGAACAAGTTGATCGAGAGAGTTAAGGCATTGAATGGAGCTGGTGGTGATGATGATGATGAAGACGATGAAGAGTAAATCATCAATCAAGCCTTCTTTGTCTCTTGCCTTTAGTAACTTTTTACTTATGAGTTTTCAGACTAAAACACTCAGCTTTTGTTTTCACAATTTAGTTGCGTTCGACGATTTTGATTCCGAGGATATGTTTTCTTGGAAGAAATTATTATTATCTTATTATTATCATTTTCAGGAATTTGCATATCAGTAGTTTGATTTATGCGTAGTTTTTATATCCACTGATCTTAAATTGGTCAGCCTATTGGATCATATTTGGTTAAAGTTCAGGTTAACAAAGTGGCCTTAGTACTTTCGGACCCTTTCTTAGTTCTAAGTTTCGTAAGTTAATTATCCATGTGTTTTTTTAATGGACTGGATTGGTTTGGTCTATAATTGGGCTAGGTCCGTAAAATCACTAAGCCTGGCTTTCTCTCTCAAGCAATTAATTGAAAACCTTTTTATATGCAAAAAAAAAAAAAAATGATTTATGTTACAAAGCCAATCTTTTGTAACGTTAAAGATGGTCACTCGGGATCTTAGATTTTGAGGAAGCTTAGGAAATTGGCATATAATTACATACATATTGAGATTTGGGATGGTACTTGACACATTTTTCTGGTTTGATAATTGGATTCAATTGGTTTCTCTTATGAAAGTGTTGGACCTCTAGCACTTAGGGTCATGGGAATTCAAAGGCAGGCCCGTAACTCTAAAACTAATATTGTTTAGTTATTTTTCTTGAATTCAATAATTCATCATTAACAATACATAACAATACATAGAAAAGTGAAAATCCATCTTTTTTAAAGAATTTTTTTTTTTAGAAATGAAAATACTATATTAAAAACGGAGGGAATTAATTTCTCCACCTATAAAACAAATACAACAGTCCTAGTAAACACTTAAGTGGATTAAAAGCATACCTCGTAAGGAAAGGCTTCTGCCAATAACATCCCTTGTAGCTCTCTCACACGCTTAGACACCTCTTTGATAGATTTTCTTATTTTGTCGAAATTAGATGAAGATCGGTTACCTAAGCAATAACTCAGAAAGACAATCGATATTCAGAACTGGTTAATGATTATTGAGAATAGTTATAAAAAAACCGATTAAGAAAACGCTCGGTAAAATATTTGACATCTCTTTAAAAAGGGACATTTTCACCTTTGATCGCCTTCTTATAAGAGGACAGGATGTCGTCAATCACAAAGATATCTTCAAAAGGTCAAGGGTCATGATTACCTAAGCGACATATCGATTTATTATTTATGGTTATTGAGAATAGTTATAAAAAAAAACAATAAGCAATCGATCATAGAAAACACTATTTCTTTCTAAAAAAAAATCCACCGTTCTTGTTCTTCTTCTTGTTAGGAGAGGACATGTCGTTGTCAGATGGAGAGCGTTTATCTAATAAACATGCAGAACAAAAATCAAGACAAGACAGTAAGAGAGTCAATCTTGTAAAGATGGATATATTATTTACGATTATTGAGCAAGTAAGCGCTCTGATCTAAGAAAACACTGTATTTGACATTTAAAAAAGAAATAAAAAATAAGAATCACCTGTCTTCTTCTTCTTAGGAG
>OVAQ01000525.1:4770-30301 GCA_900406345.1 Erysimum cheiri
ACCACCACGAACCACCACTGCTCCAAAAACTCCACTAATGAGTCCACAATGAGCAAGATAGATGAAAACCATCGAACAAGCCATTAAAGTCTTCCCTTTAAGCAACTCATAGCTCTTCTTCATCGCAGCGAAACCGTAAATCGGCTCAAGAACAGAGACTACGCTAGCCAAATGCCACAAAGCTGTCATATAAACGTGAACTCCTAGGAACAGAACAAAGATCACTAACAACGAAAACACAGCTAAGACTACGTTCTGCAAATCGATAGCTACGATCAACGTGACCAAGAAGATCAAGAAGACGGTGTTGTACGCAAGCATCAAGAGAGAGACCCAGAGGAAAGTGATGAACAATCTTTTGAGGACGAGAGGTATCGCTGAGATTGTGGAGGAGAAAGAAACGGGCTTTCCGGTGTAGAGAGAAGCGACGGTGAAGACAACGGCGGCGGTTGAGAGGAGAGAGAAGGCGAAGAGGAAGATGATGTAGCAGAATTGGAAAACGAGGAGGATGGTCCATTCGTGAGCTTGATCAGCTTGTGGGTAAGTGTCGATCTGAGCTAAGATTGGTTGTGTGAAGAGAGAATGTGCGAGGATTGCGAAGGAGAGAGGGAAAATTAGGGTTAGGGTTATGAGGTAGAAGGTTTTTGGGGAATATTTGGGGATCGATGTTGATTCACGCAAAATCCCTCTTTTGTTGAGAAATTGAAGCTCCTCTGGGGCAAGATCCATTGCGGAGTTAGTGATTTTTTTCAGAGGTCAATAGAAATTGTGTTTTGATGATTTGATCGAAATCTTGAAAGCTTCAATTTTGGGAAGAAGAAGAAGAAGAAGAAGAAGAAGAAGAAGACGACGACATAGCCTTGAATTCGTAAAAATTAAATTTTGGGAAGCACAATTTTATTTTTAGAAAAATATTTACGAAATAAAGAATTAGAGAACAAAAATGATTTTAACCCAATAAAAAATGAAAAAAGAACAAAATTGACAAATGACGCAAAAATTAAAAAGATACTTATGACTTCATCAATTAATAATTAATCTAAATTATTATCTTTGTATTTTGTTCAACAAATCACAATTTTTTAGTCACATAAAATAAAATTTTTACATCGATTGTTCCAACTTCTAACCTTATGTACTTCAAGTCTTCAAATATAATTAGCTCAAATTGCCTTTTTAAAATCATGATATAAAAGTCAGCACCAATTATGGGTTTTTTGTTTTCATGTGAAAATAAAAATACAAACCAATTTTTACTGACGGGTATATAGTGGAATCAATAGAACGACAACATTTTTCATTTGAACATAATTAGTTTCTTTTTATACTGTATTAAGTTAATTCAATATTTTTTATAACAATTTAAAAATGATACATTCCAGTGAATTGATGATATATATAACTCTTATCGGCATTTGAGCATTTCTATTTTGGTCTCTTCACTATTTGACTAGTTTCCTTATTACTACTTATTAGCATTAACAAGATTATTTAATCCCCAAAACCTCATTAACTAGCTGTTCAGTTTCATGTTTAGAAATCTCTTGTGAGTTGCTAGATTGATGTCATAAATGAAAAGATAAAGTTTTAAAGGGCAAGATCATGGATTTTGTTGAGGGAAGTTCATACGTCAAAAGAGACATGTTTTGATATAGGAAACTTCGTTTTGGTTGTTTATTTCAAAAGTGTCTTGAATTAAAGTTTTAGGATGCAGCAATATCAGTTTTGATGTTAAACTAAAAAATTGACGTCTACTATTTATTTTGGTCGTGTACTCTGTGAACCTTGGTTTTATTTTTGTTTATCAAACTTTTTGTTCAACCTGGACTGTGAAGAATGTTAGCAGAGTTTCGACAACAACAGAGGAACCAAACGATGTCGCTCATGGTGTTGGGTCCAAAGAGAAAGAATCATTGGGCCACTATTTCAAAGACGAAGCCCATGTGGATACAACGTTCATCTTTCGTCCTCTGCAACAGCTGGGAGTCAAGACAAAATTCAAAAGCAGGTTGTTGCGATCGAGTCTGGTACGGCAAAAGCATTCAACCTGCAGTTGTCAAATCGATTCATGGCCTTAGATTCATCTTAGTTCCTCTATAAATAAGAGCTTATAAGCTCCATTAATTGTAATGGCAAGCCGAAATGAATATTGAATAACATCAGTTAATTTGTTTTATCAAATGTCTTAAGCTTCATCTCTGTCTTCAAAGAAACCTATAGCTTCTCTTGTTGTGAACCCTCCTAAACCAAAACATGTTTCTAGACGACCAAAAGGTTCCTATTACGTACGATCCTAGAAATCATTTTGTTTGTCTCTCCTATGATGCTGAAAGTTGGACTCGCAAGGAGTGGAAGGCATTTGACAACTAGAATATTAAATTTGAGAGAACTCAATTACAGTTAGTTTGCCCATGACGAACAAGATTAACTAGGAAGTATTCTTCCCACTGTTCCTAGTATCCCTGTGGAAAGAGAAAGAAAAGTCATATTAAATGTCAATAATTCGTGAATGCGAACTCTCATATTATCACAAACTTGGTATTAATAAAACCCTACTGAAACTTTTATTTTGAGATTTTCCAGTTTTGAGGTAACTCTGTATTATAACTATACACCTTTGATCTTTTAGCTTTATGAGAAAACGCAACGTACTTCGTATTCATATATCACACGGATCTTGTTGCGGTTTTATATTTAGAAGAAGAAAGTTTGCCTTCCGCTTTGTATCCTTCAGAATTTTGGAAACAAAACAAGGATGAGAGTTCTTTCTGGGATATCTGTTTCATTATGTGTTGATTGGCCCACTAGAAGAACGAATAGGGCGACTCAACCGTCAACGTTCTTCTTCTTCCTTTCCATGAAGGCAGATACTTACAAGTGTATATGTACTTGCATGACTTGTGAGCTTTAGCCTTTTAAAACTCAGGCTCTTTGCACAGAAAAGATTTTATGTGATACTTATATATGGCTTAAAGGATAGAGTTTGGAGTGGATGATTGAATTGCTTACTAATTTATTATCTGCCCTAACTTGTACTCTTCTAACGTGGTTTCTTATTTGCAGCTTTAATATATATCAAGTGGCCATGTAAGGCAAAGCATATATACTCAAAGATCCAAAACCCTTTGCCTAAATTTTTTCAGCAAATTTTATTATTATTAATTAAATAGATCCGATTTCTTGCTCATTCTCCATATATAATTTCCGATTAGTTAGAGCAGTAATGGGACATTTTCGTTGCAGATTAACAGTGAGTTCCTTTAATTTTATCAAACAGTTAATTAATATAATTAAGCAAGCACGATCGACATGAACACTAATAAATAAAGGTCTAAATTATATTTAGCATTCAGCTTAACAACAACAACAACAACAACAACAGTACTAGCTAATAAGTAAAGGTCTAAGATATTTAGCAATCAACTTAACATAGAGACGCTAATGTATAAAAGTTTACTTAACATAGAGACGATTATGCATCATCTTTGTCGTCGACGTCGTCATTGTCATCTTCTTCGGCGTCGTCAGCGTCATCATCGTCGGAGGAGGTGTTGTAAGAAGCAGGTCCCAACTGGAGACCATAATAGTTGATAGAAAGCCTCAACTTCTCGAGTTGTTTTTCCCTAGCGTCCGAAAGCGGAAAAGGCTCCAAAAATTGGAGGAGAGCATCATATATAGTAAAGATATACCTTGTTGTTGAGTAGATCTAGGGTAAAAGTTTGAAGTTGGTCAAATGTTAATTCTTCCAATGTAGAAGGTCGTAGTGAGAATCCCTTAGAATCGCCGACCTTTTCCCACCTTTTATCAATTTCATGAAAGCAATCATAGATACTTTCAACAAATTCGAGAAGATGAAAACAGCTCTACGACCGAGTCCTTCCTACAAGAAAATGGTTTAATTAAATTTTATTATGATAAATAATTATATTAATGATTACAACAAGTCAACAATCCCAAAGCATTATTAATATTATAATCACCGTGTCTTGGACGTAGCCTATCGCATTGTAAAGTTAATGGGTTTAGTTGATCACCAGGCTCAAGATCGGAGACAATCTCCTCATCGGACTCCTCCTCTTCTGCCGCTTCCTCTTCCTCTTCCTGGGACCAAGAGTTGAAAATTAAAGGAGGAGGAGCATCGTCGTTGTGGTTGCTTTTACACATTTTCGGACAAGATTGAGAGAAAAGAGTGAAATGACAAATCGGCTGTGGATTGGGTGTTTGTACTAAAGGCACTAGGGCTTTTCCCGGAGATTAATGACGAAAATATCCCCCACTCAAGTAAAAATTATCTCCGCTGCCATACCTTTTTGCCCCAGACGTATGCATGCATGCATCTGCTCTTTTTTAACGTATTCGAATAACAATTGATTCAGCTCCTTAACCCCCAAGTCCCAACAACAGTTTATTTCGGGTTTAAGCATAGAGTTTTCCCGAAATTTTTGTTTTCTACGAGCGCTAAATAGACGGTTCGTAAGTCGTAACTAAATATGTTAAAAATTAGTTCCTGTCGAGAACCAAGATGCGCTAAGTAGACGGTTCTATTAATCAATTGGCTAATAGAGATTTCCAGAGTCTTAGGATAAGAATAGAGCCAAAATTTCAAACAGGGCGGCCGAACTATATATTTTAATGCCTAAAGCATAAATTTTTATATATGTGGCTCAAACTGCTTCATATGAGAAATGATAATAAGGGATTTGACCACTACACTACTGTAAATTTTTGAAATATCATGCCCAAAAATTGTAAATATTTTTGTTATACCTAAGTCCTTGCTTCACGGGCTTTAGTCCCGGGCCGGGCCTGATTTCAAAGTTAAAACACACAGAAACAAATATCGAACAACCAAGATAGAAGTGAGATAATTTAACCAATGAGCTCACCACGATTTTCATAAGCAGAGAATAGTCTACGAATAGCGCGAAGGGTTTCAAATGCACCATCTTCGTCCATCGACAGTGCCAATTGGCTCTCAATGCTCCTAACTCCTAAGCATCACGAAATCGTCCTCACTGTCCAACTATGACAAACCCAATTGGGCCGTCGACGAAGCTAATTGGCTCTTAATGCTCCGAAGCATCTCAAAGTCTTCTTTGCTCTCCGAATCCGACGATATCCCTCCAACTGAAGCGGAGTTGGCCTCAGAGACCATCAATGCGCGTCTTAAGTCTTCGAGTTCTTCACCTATATAGTCATCATCGTCGTCGTCGTCAGCCCCATACAGTATTTCGCGATTCATTGCGATACAGATAGAAAAAAAAGTCTATAGAAGAGGAAAATGTATCGAAGAAAAAAGAAATCTTTGAGCCTGTGCGCAAAATAAAAGAGAAGAACATGAACAAAAGTTTTCTAAAAATTAAGTTTTGTTTATTAACATGGTGGCAGGCATCAGAAAGTAATAGGTCGAATCAGTTTGGATCGGGTCGGATACAATAGTAGTGGGCTTTTGGCTCAACATCTGATAAACGGAAACCCTGGTATTAACCGGTAGGGTTGACAACAAAATGCCTGTTTTGATTCGGTTAACGTTAACGGCTCACAAAATAAACACTTCAAACTTTGTTGAACAAAACAAAAAAGGAAAGATAAGTTTTGGTTTTACGATTTCTTATGTTCGGGTTGTGACTTGTGAGTAGAAGATTCAAAACGACATACATGTAGACTCTTGCTTATAATTAGATAGATAATATAATAGCATCGCCCAATGCTATTTGCTTCATGGGGCAATCACGGTCTAAATTGATGAATTTCAAAAGTGTTTATGTAACTAGACAAGTGAGAACTGTAATTGTGAAAAGGTTGGAATCTATATAATATAAAGTTAACTTTTCTCTCTTCTCCTTAAGCCACATCAGCATCCTAATCATCATCCTAATCATCATCTTGATCATTTTATCATTTAATTTAAAAGAATTATTTATCCTATTGTATCATTTAATTTAACATTTATACATATGTAAACAAATTTTTCAAAAAGGAATATGAAAAGCCTTTTCTTATATTTTATATTACCAAATTAAAAACATAATTGATTAAAAAAAATGAAAAGTCTTTTCTTATATTTTATATTACAAAATTAAAAAACATAATTGATTAAAAAAAACCTCTCTAATTTTCAATTATACTAACTCATTTATAAATAATAGATTATAGTTTTAAAATGAATGTTTTATTATGAATATATAACCATTAAAAAGAATGTAAAATAAAATTTGATTGGACTAACACAATGTAAATTTAAATTATGATGAGATTTAACGGAAATAGAACAAAAAAAAAAAATCTTAAGAATATAAAATCTATCTAATTTATGTCTCACCAAATTTCCGAACATAAATGAGATAGATTGAGACGAAACGTAAATTCTCATTCTAAAAATATGTATGCAAAAAGAACAATAAAAACAATATTTATTTGAAGGTTTCCAATATGAATTTAACTAACTTTTTCCAATGCATCACATATGTTAAAGTAAAAAACAAAATAAAAATTAACAATATTTCACAAAAATTGTAATAAAAAGAAAAAATATAATCAAATGGAATGAACAAAATATAAAGTAGAATACTAATATGTTAAATTTTAAATTGTTTCATATGAAAATACAGATGATATATAAAATGGAAAATCAGAAACGAATATACAATAATATAAAAATAATCATAAGGAGACATAAATTACGTCAAATTCAATAAAAAAAAACATAAAAACAAAATAAATAGATAATGTAACAAATCAAAATAAAAAGTTCGTAAAACTCCCGCGCGTAGCGCGGAAAAACAACTAGTATCTGATAAATTTGATGAATAGTCTTTTGGAATGACATCGAGATAATATTGTATATCATTAATTTTTTTTTCTTTTTCAGCATTAATTTTCTTTTTTCTAATCAAAATAATAAATATTAAATAATAAAGTCATTTTTTTTTACGGGATTTTTTTTTATTGAAATTTTCGAAAAGTATTCTTTTTATAATATCATTTTTCATCAATGCCCCCTTACTAAAAATATTTTTCAAAAATATTTATTACTTATTGTCATGTTATTAAACTTTAGAATTCAAACCGTGATTCATATATCAAATGATTTAAAAAAATTTATTTGGTTTGCTTCTCTTACACATGATTTCCCATATGTTTTTTTAACTTTATAAACTTGATTTAACTGATGTGTATATTGTATAAATATGTTCAACAGATTTCAAGATTTTGTTGCGTCAAATTCTGAAAGTGGTAAGAAGAAGCATGTTACTTCTATTTTCTAAGGGTTTGGTGATAGGTGTAACTGAAAATGT
Organism: Erysimum cheiri; assembly: GCA_900406345.1. Taxonomy (NCBI): domain Eukaryota; kingdom Viridiplantae; phylum Streptophyta; class Magnoliopsida; order Brassicales; family Brassicaceae; genus Erysimum; species Erysimum cheiri. The sequence continues at coordinate 12,069 of OVAQ01000525.1, forward strand.
TAAAGGCAAAGACACCAATAATGATGAGGATTCACTAGAAGAAATATATGAGAAGCGTCCATTCAAGAGTTTAAAGGCGAGGGTAAGGGTGGACGTAAGAATTTTGCAAAGAATCCATATCAATGACCTGATCTGAATAATACATATGAGTGGACCGGCAAAGACATGAAGAACTATGTGGAATGGTTGGAGTTTGAGTTTAAGTCTGTACGATATGTTTTGACCTGTGATGATGAACAAGCATACTTGGTAAGTTTTCATTCGTTTTTTTTTACATTTGATGAGTTTAATCTTAGGTATCTAACAACTTTTTATCTTTGAACAACAAACGCTTGGAGCTAATTAATGAAGTAACATGCAAAAAATATTTAATGTTAAGTACCTTAATTACTTTGATATCATTCAAAAGGAGGATATAGTCATATGAATGAAAAAATCTTTAAAATATTCTAGATGTATTAATGAAATCTCAAATCTCTTCTTTTTGGCCATTGTGCAATTGATTTACAAATCTCCTCTACCTGTTGATGAGCTAAAATTTCGTAGTTTAGCTCCACGAAATAACACTTTAAAAATTACATAAGAAAGAGCTAATGTCAATTGCAAGGCATATATCTTAATAGAAAATAAAATGTGCATACGTAGTACTAACTGAAATTTGCTAGTCTTGAAATTGGTTCAACTAATTTTCATGTGCAAATGCAAAGGGTTTACAAGCGATCAAGTGTAATTTAAATAGTGATTGTGTTCATGGATAATATGCAATCGTTTGTTGATTCTAGTTTTGCCTTATTTCTAATCGTTCTCCATATCAATTTGACGTAAAATTTAGATACCCAATTATGCTTCCATTTGGGGAAAATATTTATGGGAGACCATAACATACAACAAAAAAACTCAAAAATAAATTGGAAAAACAAGAAAAAAAACTTTCAAAAGTATGTAAGGCGATCCCATACCATCAAATAGATTTGGATGTTAAGCAGTGTTATCACTCGGTAGAATACATTCTTGATAAGACAATAACATGCTTCTGTGATTAATATTTCGACTTATTTCTTAGAGTTGTAAATAATCTTTATGGTAGCTGAAATTTAATAAGTGGAGTCTCTACCGTTAATAGTATGATAACAAGAACAGAAAATACATGATTAAGACATGATTAAGACACAAATGCTTAATTACTTTGATAGTTTTTTTTAAGCAATTGAGGCTTTACCTTGCATAAAAAGTTTCAAGAAAAATCATTAGATACCGATCTACCTAACTAATAAAAAGTTTTATTTTCTTTGGTTTACGAAAATTTGTTTTTTTTTTTTGTACTTGGATGCATGAGCATAAACATTGATATTTTAGGATATCAACCTCTCTATTTGAAGCTCTTGCAACTTAACCAAACCGGAGCATCATAAAACAAACCGAGGTCATATCATTTAACCGGTTCGCTCAGAAATTAGTACAACAAGAATAGTCAATGATTTTGATTACTGAGAAATCAACTTATGACGAACAATTGGAAATTTCCAATTTGTAAACTATACGTCCAAATAGAGGAACAATAGTAAAATAAAGTAAAAGGTGAATCTACCACCGTTAAAATTTGGAATTACGATTTATATTTGGACAAAAAAATCTGATACTTTTCAATTTTTAAAGATGTCGGAAAATGTATAATAAAGAGTGTAAACACTCCTTCTAAAGGAGATCGCCGTTAGATACCGACGGAGGAGATTTTGGGCGATGTTGAGATCACGGCGTTCACGTTCCCGTCACGGCGCACAAGCTTGCGCCGTGATGTCTGCCGTTCTCCTTCTCGCTTCCGTCTCTCTTCTCTACACTCGTCTCTCACTCTTCTCATCTCAGTCGCCGAATCACCTCCGCTCCGGCTCCGGCGAAGACGCAGTTTTGTTCCCTGATTCTCTCCTCGTCTCAGATTCCGACGTCGTTGAAACTACCGGCGGAGGAGGAGGAGGAAGAGGATCTACGACTTCAACGGAGGATAGAATCGACGAGCACGACGATGCAATCGAAGACGATAGAAACGATGGCATTACAAATGAGGAAGATGAGAATCAAGATGCGGAGCAAGAGCAAGAAGTGGATCTTAATCGGAACAAGGCTACTTCTTCTTCTTCTTCTTCGTCTTCTGGGTTTTACTTCGATCACGTTAATGGAGTTATCAGAAGAGCTTTTAATAAACGATCGATTGATGAATGGGATTATGATTACACAGGTTTTAGTATAGATTCGGATAATTCGGGTGATAAGAAGAGTAGAGGTGCTTTTGGATCTGATGATGTTCCTTTAGATGAATCGATTCGTAGGAAGATTGTTGAGGTTTCGAGTGTGGAAGATGCGTTGTTGTTGAAATTGGGGAAGAAGGTATCGCCATTGAGAGAAGGTTGGGGAGATTGGTTTGATAAGAAAGGCGATTTTTTGAGGAGAGATAGGATGTTTAAATCGAATATTGAGACGTTGAATCCATTGAATAATCCAATGTTGCAGGATCCTGATGGTGTTGGGATTACTGGATTGACTAGAGGGGATAAGGTTGTGCAGAAATGGAGGTTGAATCAGATTAAGAGAAACCCTTTTATGGCCAAGAAGCCATTGAGTGTTTCAGAGAAGAAGGAACCAAATGAGTTTAGGTTGCAGAATAGTGGTGGTGAGAGAAATGGTGAGATCAAGAGAGGTGAGCGTAAGACATTAGATGATGATAAGAAGATCGAGACAAATGAAGAGAATATTGTGGAGTTTGAGGAGAAGCATGATGAGGTTGCAGAACATATGTATGCAGATGGAACGAAATGGGGGTATTACCCTGGATTGGAACTGAGTTTGTCGTTTTCAAATTTTATGGATTCATTTTTTAGAAAGGAGAAATGTTCTATGAGAGTGTTTATGGTGTGGAATTCACCTGGATGGATGTTTAGCGTTAGGCACCAAAGAGGGCTTGAGAGCTTACTTTCTCAGCATCGAGATGCTTGTGTTGTGGTTTTCTCAGAGACCGTGGAGCTTGATTTCTTCCGCAACAGCTTTGTGAAAGACGGGTTAGTGAGTGACACAAATGCTGTCTCTATACTCCTCCATTTAGTAATAGTTTGATTGATGCATTTCTCTGTGTTTCTTCTGCAGTCACAAAGTTGCTGTCGCAATGCCCAACCTCGATGAGTTGCTGCAGGATACTCCTACTCACGTATTTGCTTCTGTATGGTTTGATTGGAGAAAAACAAAGTTTTATCCTACTCACTACAGTGAACTTGTTCGGCTGGCCGCCCTTTATAAGTAAAGCTTGATGACTGTCTAATCTTTATTGATCAATTGAGCATTCTCTTATTACTTTATGATTGCATTTTATGCAGATATGGTGGGATTTATCTCGATGCTGATGTGATAGTTTTGGGTTCATTATCCTCTCTGAGAAATACTCTCGGCATGGAGGATCAGGCTTCTGGTGAAACGCTGAACGGTGCTGTTATGTCATTCGAAAAGAAAAGGTTCATAAACACAAATTTATGCTGTGCTACATTAGAAACATCATTGTCCGTCTTGGTAACCTCCGACTGTTAACCTCTCTCTGCAGCCGATTCTTACTTGAATGCTTGAACGAGTACTACTTAACTTACGATGATAAGTGTCTGCGATGCAACGGAGCTGATCTCTTGACACGAGTAGCTAAACGGTTTCTAAACGGGAAGAATCAGCGCATGACTCAACAGGAGCTTAACATTCGACCATCCTCTGTTTTCTTCCCTATCAGCTCACAACAAATAACAAAGTAAACCTCTTTACTGACTTTGGTCAAGACCTTAACTATCTTTGTTTGAGAAAGTTTCTAACTTTAAATAAACCTTTAATCTTTGTGGAGCAGCTATTTTGGATATCCTTCAACAGAGGATGAGAAATCGCAGCAAGACGAATTGTTCAAGAAGGTCATCAACGAGTCATTAACGTTCCATTTCTGGAACAGCGTAACTTCATCTTTGATCCCTGAACCAGAGAGCCTTGTGGCTAAGTTTCTTGATCACAATTGTATCAGATGCTCCGATGTATTATAAAACTCTTTTTTGGTCAAAACCATTATATAAAGATTAGATTTTTGCGACACAAAGTCTCTCTCTCTCTCTATATGGACGAGCTATTAAAGCTTCAATGGCATCTCTTCTTGCTAGGTCGAATCGATTCCTTGTTAAACCTTCTGAGATATCCAATTCTCTCTGCTCCCTTTTCTTCTTCAGATTGATCTCTTCCGACCACGAAATCAGTGATTCGTCTCCTCCTTCTTCTATATCATCTTCACCTTCTCAATCTCTGGTTAAATCAGTCTGTTCATTGGTTTGTAACTCCTATCTTCGTCAAAACCATGTCATATCATCCCCACACCGCGTCAATCTCGACTTCGATGCCAATTCTCTTACTCACGAGCAAGCGATCACTGTGGTGGCTTCACTCGCGAGCGAAGCTGGTTCTATGGTGGCTCTTTCCTTCTTCTATTGGACAGTGGGTTTCGAAAAGTTTCGACATTTCATGAGATTGTATCTAGTGACCGCTGATTCTTTGATTGCTAATGGGAATTTGCAGAAAGCTCACGAGGTAATGCGATGTATGCTTAGAAATTTCTCGGAGATTGGGAGATTGAACGAAGCTGTTGGTATGGTTATGGATATGCAGAATCAGGGATTAACACCTAGTGCGATAACTATGAATTGTGTTCTTGAGATTGCAATTGAGTCGGGTTTGATAGAATATGCAGAGAACGTGTTCGACGAAATGTCTGTGAGAGGAGTTTGTCCGGATTCTAGTTCTTATAAGCTGATGGTTATTGGTTGTTTTAGAGATGGTAAAATTCAGGAAGCTGATAGATGGTTAAGCGGAATGATCCAAAGAGGATTCATTCCTGATAACGCTACATGTACCTTGATTCTTAGTGCATTGTGTGAGAATGGTTTAGTGAATAGAGCGATTTGGTATTTCCGTAAGATGATTGATTTGGGGCTTAAGCCAAACTTGATCAATTTTACGTCTTTGATTGATGGGTTGTGCAAGAAGGGAAGTATCAAGCAGGCGTTTGAGATGTTAGAGGAAATGGTTAGAAATGGTTGGAAGCCAAATGTGTATACACACACGGCTTTGATTGATGGGCTATGTAAAAGAGGATGGACTGAGAAAGCGTTTAGGCTGTTTTTGAAACTCGTTCGTAGTGATAGTTACAAACCTAATGTGCATACTTATACTTCGATGATTGGTGGGTATTGCAAAGAAGATAAGTTGAACCGTGCAGAGATGTTGTTTGGTAGAATGAAAGAGCAGGGTTTGTATCCTAATGTGAACACGTATACAACGCTCATCGATGGTCACTGTAAAGCTGGAAACTTTGATAGAGCATACGAGTTGATGCATTTGATGGGTGATGAAGGTTTTAGGCCGAATATTTATACGTATAATGCGGTTGTAGATAGTCTCTGTAAGAAGTCCAGGGCAACTGAGGCATATGAGTTGCTGAATAAAGCATTTTCTTGTGGATTAGAAGCTGATGGAGTTACTTACACTATTCTTATTCAAGAACAGTGTAAGCAAAGTGACATTAAGCAAGCTCTTGCTTTTTTGTGTCGGATGAATAAGACTGGTTTTGAAGCCGATATGCGTCTGAACAACATACTGATAGCTGCATTTTGTAGACACAAAAAAATGAAGGAAAGTGAGAGGCTTTTTAGGCTAGTAGTGAGTCTTGGCTTGGTTCCAACGAAGGAGACATATACATCCATGGTTAGCGGGTATTGTAAGGAAGGTGACATCGATCTGGCTTTGAAATATTTTCACAACATGAAGAGGCATGGTTGTGTTCCTGATAGCTTCACTTATGGTTCACTAATAAGCGGTCTCTGCAAGAAGTCCATGGTAGATGAAGCTTGTAAGCTTTACGAAGCGATGATTGACAGAGGTTTATCTCCTCCTGAGGTAACTCGGGTGACATTAGCATATGAGTATTGTAAGAGGAATGATTCAGCCAACGCAATGATTCTGCTTGAACCTTTAGATAAGAAACTATGGATTAGAACTGTTAGGACACTTGTGAGAAAGTTGTGTAGCGAGAAGAAAGTGGGCGTGGCAGCTCTGTTCTTTCAGAAATTGTTGGAGAAAGACAGTAGTGCTGATCGTGTTACCTTAGCTGCTTTCACTACAGCTTGTTCTGAGTCTGGCAAAAACAACCTTGTTGCTGATTTGACCGAGAGAATCTCCAGAGGAGTAGGCTAGAAGTGTTTACGTCTCCCTCAGTTGTTCCGTGCTCTGTTTGTGTAGCGAATCCACATTGTGGATCAAGAAACCGTGGAATGTGGCCGCGTTGAGGCAAGGACATGGAATGTTGTTGTTGCGTTCTGAATCAATACATATCGGTTCTTTTTGCCTGTTAGTGGATTCAAAAGACTGGAGAGAGGGGTTTCGACAATTATCACCAAGAAATGGGTGTGAATCTATACATCTAGATCCTAGACATTGAACAACAAAACCTCTCTTCTCCGCTCGGTGGTGATTCCACAGCCTTAAATGGTCGAGTTAAACCTTCTTTGTTGCCTATATTTCCTTCTTGAATTGTTTGACCATGTTTGTTGAGGATCAAGTTCTTACTGATGTAAAAGTACAATAATTCTGACCAGAAAGAAGTGGGTTTTCTAAAAGTGATAAACTTTAAATAGGTACTTGGACACTACTTAAGTAGCAAGATGTGAACTTTTTTTTTATTGCAAAGATTTGTACTTTTTTTGGAATTGAATATTCCCCCGAAAGCATCCAAATTATCACAGGTGGCTCGGTTGGGCGTGACAAAAGCAGTGACATACTTCGTTGCCAAAATTGACTCTCAAACCTTTTGGACTATGTATGTATACAAACTGGATCAGGTGAATCTTTAACTTATAGCTCCTGGTTGATGTCTTATTCCACGATCATTAGCAACACCAGCTTGCTCTCTCTCGCTTCAAAGTTCAGCACTCGTGGATCTCGTCTTCAGGTACATATCATCACGATTGAGTTTCCTTGATTTCCAAATTCCATTTCTCTTTGTGCATACTTGGCATTAGATTCTTACAAGTTTTCTGGGTTTGTGTTTGTTCTGGGTATGGTCTCGATGATGCATCAAATTCTGAGGATTTCCAAAAGAAAAACTGATTTTGTGCTAAAAGTTATCAACTTTTGATCCGTTTGGATTCATTTCATTCACTATGATGTTCTGTTTTTGTTCATTTCAAAAGTTATCAACTTTTGATCTGTTTGGATTCATTTCCAAAAGCACTGAATTTTGGTCATATGCTTTTGATTTGTCATCAGTGTACACTAGCAATGGCTCGATCTGCGGTTGATGAGACATCAGATTCTGGGGCTTTTCAAAGAACTGCATCAACATTCCGAAACTTCGTTTCAAGAGACTCAAATTCTCAGTTTCCAGCTGAGTCTGGTAGATACCATCTTTACATATCGTATGCTTGTCCATGGGCCTCTAGATGCCTCTCATACCTGAAGATCAAAGGACTTGACAATGCAATTAGCTTTTCGGTGCGTAGACTCAACCCTTTATCACTGCTTATTGTCGTGTAGAATCATACCATTTCCTGACCGAATTGATCGAATTGTTCTTTGTTTGATTTCCATCAGTCTGTAAAACCCATTTGGGGAAGAACCAAAGAAACCGATGAGCATATGGGATGGGTCTTCCCGGGTTCAGATACCGAGGTTCAAGGAGCTGATCCTGACAATCTTAATGGTGCTAAGAGTGTAAGAGAACTCTATGAGATTGCTAGCCCGAACTACACCGGGAAGTATACAGTTCCTGTAAGTCTTTTGGCTTCTCAGTGTCTTTTAAGTCTCTTTCACTCAGAAGTAGTTGGTTGTAAGTTTCGGTTTTTATTTCAGGTTCTCTGGGATAAGAAGCTCAAAACTGTTGTTAACAACGAGAGTGCAGAAATAATCCGGATGCTCAACACTGAATTCAATCATATTGCCGGAAATCCTGATCTTGACCTTTACCCTTCTCATCTCCAAGCTACAATCGATGAAAGTAATGAATGGATCTACAATGGGATAAATAACGGTGTCTATAGATGCGGGTTTGCAAAGAAACAAGGACCTTATGAGGAGGTAAGTGCGGAAGCCATGACTAGCTATTACTGTATATGCTAGTTGATCCCATGAGAATGTAAAGTTTATGGTTCTTATATGTAGGCAGTTGAGCAAGTGTATGAAGCATTAGATAGATGCGAGGAGATTCTTGGAAAACATCGGTACATCTGTGGTAACACTTTGACTGAAACAGATATCAGATTGTTTGTCACCCTTATAAGATTTGACGAGGTAACTGATTCGAGTTTCTACTTTCAAACCAAGAAAAAGAGATACACACAATATGCAAACAAATCTGTAATGTTGAAACGTTGATGCAGGTTTATGCGGTCCACTTCAAATGCAACAAGAAACTCATAAGGGAGTATCCGAATCTGTTCAACTACACGAAAGACATTTTCCAAATCCCCGGTATGAGTAGCACCGTGAACATGTTTCACATCAAGCATCATTACTATGGAAGCCACCCGTCGATTAACCCATTCGGAATCATCCCTCATGGACCAAACATCGATTACACTTCGCCGCATGATCGACACAGATTCTCCAAATGAAAAACATCTCATCAAAGATCAAATGATCTTTCACACGTGAGTTGAGTTCTGTCTTCAGAAAGTTAGAACCATGTTTACCAAATAAGCTTAAGTTGTGTCTCAATCATCGTAAGTGATGTTGAGTTCTATGTTTTGAGAAAAATAAAAGCTTTCTGTTTGATATATGTTACAGTTTACAATCTCCACGATTGAAAACAATGTTTGTTTGAAGTTTGAACAAAATCTTCTTCGGCTCCAACATTGTCTTTAGTGCAACAATCACATTGAAACTTTCGAAGCTCAGTCCACAACCGTATGGGCTTCTTTGATTGAAAACAAAAGTAGAGAACAAATTGGTAAAAAAAACTACAACTGGGTTTTAACCTGAAATAATGTTAAATAATATTTTAATGTCTCAATTATCCAATTTTCAATCCTACATTATCCATTATGATAATATATGTATATACTCTATTTTTAATTTAATGATTGATCCATCACTACAACAATTATTTTTCTCCCACCTTAACTTGTACGGCTTATTTATCTTCAATCCTTCAATTTCTCACCAACCCTAATTTCCCCAAATTGGGTATTACGAATTCGTCATCACACCTTGAATTTTGCTGCGCAATTCGATTCAATTCAACTATGTCTCTATTGTTGGAAGAGGTTATTCGATCAGTAGAGGCTTTGCTGAAGCTCAGAAATCGTAATCAGAAACCCTATGTTGACCCGAACCTAGACCCGGTTCTTCTAGTTCCGGGTATCGCTGGCTCGATTTTAAACGCCGTTGATCATGAGAACGGGAACGAAGAACGTGTTTGGGTTAGGATCTTTGGTGCTGATCATGAGTTTCGAACAAAGATGTGGTCTCGCTTTGATCCTTCAACTGGTAATATAAAGTGTTTTCTTTTTTTTCTCAAACACACTTCAAGTTGTGTAAATTAAGACTTTTGCTATGTTTATTTAGAAAGTTATCAGCTTTGCTTTGTTAAGCTCTTAGCATTGTTTATCTGAAACAGGTAAAACAATCTCTCTCGACCCAAAAACGAGTATTGTAGTTCCTCAGGACAGAGCTGGGCTTCATGCAATTGATGTCTTAGACCCAGATATGGTATGGTTAAGCTCTACTTGTTTTGGTTCATAAGCTATCGATGAATTTGTTCTCAAATTTTTGTTTTTAGAGTTTTCTTATCTCATTAGGATCTATGAACTCTTTATGTAGATTGTTGGCCGTGAATCTGTGTTCTATTTCCATGAGATGATTGTTGAGATGATCGGATGGGGATTCGAAGAAGGCAAAACCCTTTTCGGTTTTGGTTATGATTTCCGCCAAAGCAACAGGTAATGCATATCTAATTTCTTCTGAGTTTGATAAAGGCTTAAGTGTAAACATTGATGATCAGTGTATTGACTATTTGTGGTTGCAATGGTCTAGACTGCAGGAAACGTTGGACCAATTTGCTAAGAAGTTGGAGACAGTTTACAAAGCTTCAGGAGAGAAGAAGATTAATCTTATAAGTCATTCTATGGGAGGACTTTTGGTGAAATGTTTCATGGGTCTGCATAGTGATGTATGTAAATTCCCTTTTCTTTATTCGTAAGTCTTTTTTTATTGTTTTCTTTTCATCTCAATCTGAAATGTTTGGGTGGTAATTCTACTATCATCAGATTTTTGAGAAGTATGTACAAAATTGGATTGCTATTGCTGCACCATTCCGGGGTAAGTACTTCTGATTTTACTTGAGACAATTATCAGAGACTGAGTGGTTTCGCATTGTTGATTTAGGTGCTCCTGGATATATCACATCGACTTTACTAAATGGAATGTCATTTGTCAATGGTTGGGAACAGAACTTTTTCGTCTCTAAGTGGAGCATGCATCAGTTGGTAATGATCAATTAACAATAATTCCATTTGGTTATAAATCTTGTTTGTTTGATCTCGTCTAGAGATTGGCTGATATAATTTTCCCCTTGTTTCTTCTGTTCTTTCAGCTTATTGAGTGTCCATCAATATATGAGCTGATGTGTTGTCCATATTTCAAATGGGAACTCCCTCCCGTTTTAGAGCTATGGAGAGAGAAACAGAGCAATGATGGAGTTGGAACCTCTGATGTTGTTCTTGAGTCTTACCGTAGCCTGGAAAACCTTGAAGTGTTCACGAAATCTCTTTCGAGTAATACTGTAAGTTACATGCTACTGCCATCTTTCAGTAAATGTCATTGTTGTAAACACACAGACTCAACCTTGACTGATCCTATACTTTACACAAATGTTCAGGCTGATTATTGTGGAAAGTCTATCGATCTTCCTTTTAACTGGAAGATCATGGAGTGGGCTCACAAAACCAAGAAAGTATTAGCCTCTGCTAAGCTTCCTTCTCAAGTTAAATTCTATAATATATATGGGACCAATCTAGACACCCCTCATAGCGTGTGGTAATGTTTCTTGATTTGAGATCTCAGTTTAGAATGCTTATTTTGCAACTTGTTTTGCCTTTTCTGAATTCGATATATAACACTCCTCTGCAGCTATGGGAATGCGAAGATGCCTGTCAAGGATCTCACGAATCTAAGATACTTCCAGGTAACACATTTTTCATCTTTTTTCCAGTATCAGCTATCATTGTAATAGACAAGAAGTTACCTTAATTTTGCAAATTCTGATCTTAGATAATATTTTTTTGTAATCTCAGCCGACATATATATGCGTTGATGGTGATGGCACAGTCCCGGTGGAATCTGCCATGGTATGTTGCATGATTGTTTTTCTCAGAAACTCATCACAAGTATGAGAAATTTAAAATTTGATTGGTTAGGTTAATCATTTGTCTTTGAAACGGTTCCTTTGGTTGTTTCTTTCCTAGGCGGATGGGCTTGAAGCAGTAGCAAGAGTTGGAGTCCCTGGTGAGCACCGAGGAATTCTCAACGATCACCGTGTCTTCCGGATGCTCAAACAATGGCTAAACGTAGGCGAACCAGATCCGTTCTACAACCCAATAAACGATTACGTCATCCTTCCCACCACATTCGAAATGGAGAAACACCACGAGAACGGACTCGAGGTTGCTTCAGTGAAAGAATCGTGGGACATCATATCAGACGACAACAATATTGGCACAGCTGGGCCAACCGTAAGCTCTATATCAGTCTCTCAACCCGGAAATGATCAAAAGCCTCAAGCTGAAGCTCGTGCAACCTTAACCGTCCAACCACAAAACGATGGGAGACAACACGTAGAGCTCAATGCTACAAGTGTCTCTGTTGATGCATAAAATCTCTTCTTACCTTTGTAATGTGTCGTCAAGTGCGTCTTTGTGTCTGTATATAGCTACAAAATCTCATGCGTCGTGTACATAAATCATAAATAATAAATTTCGTGTTCTTATTATTGTTTAAGCTTACAAGTTTGGATTCTTAATTCTTGGGTCTAATAGCAACACCTTTCACAATCAGACCCGACTTCCACTGTCCACTTTTAACCTCGAACATCGAAAACTCAATCTTGCCGGAGAGATGTTCTGGCGATGTCCTGAACTCACCGGCCGGAATCTCCACCCACCGGTTCCTCTCTAACATATTCATATTCTCTCGCCGCTCTTTGGTTTCTCCGGTAGGCAAAACAAGTTTGAAGTTAACCCGAAACTCCCATCCTTTTGCAGAATCTATTAGCTTAACCACAAACACAACCTCGTACAAACTGTTGGGAGTTAGATTCTCCATCTCGAATCTTCCAACCACTTCTAACCAAGCTACCCGTTCCAACTTTGCAACCTTTATTCTTACATCACTGTAAACAAAATTTGCAGATTTTAAATCTTTAAGAAACCAAATTTGAAAAATTTTACAAAGAAACTCAAACCTGACTGTTTGATCAAGATCAGATAACCAACTCCAATATTTATTTGTCTGAGACTCTGGCCATGTAATTGAGAGATCTCTCGCGTACAACATGAAACAGTTTTTCTTCGCTTTACCTTCCTCTATCAAGTTCTTCTGATCAGTAAGAACTTCCATCATCAATAATATATAACTAATGCACACAATCACATCATTATCATATATTAATATTATAAAGTGAGGAAAGTTAGGAAAGGAAACATAAGAAAAAAGATTTACGACCTCTGTCTTGTGCTTCAAGGAAACGTCGACATCGTAGACCTGAGGAGACGTCGTATCAAGAGAAAGAGGAGAGTCTGCATGATTTAGTATGGCTTCGTCGTTATGTGGCTTTGGCTTTGAGAAGATTGAACATATTATTCCCATTTCTTGATTACTTGTGTGTGTTTCCTTATATGTTTTCTTCTTCTTTAATTTATAGATAATTTCTGTTCTTACTAGCTATTGTATTCAGGTCTTTATAGAGGTCATTTAGGGTAGCTTTACATGATTATTAACCAACCTGAATGTTCTGAACTTCTGTACGTATAGCTAAATTACTCATTCGAAAACAAAATCTTATTAGCTAGATATCTCTCTTTTGTCCAAATCCAAATGTTTTATACAAATTATCTAAATTATGTCAAAATATCCNTCACATTTTTGTAATTACTAGCTAGATATCTCTCTTTTGTCCAAATCCAAATGTCAAAATATCCGAAAAAAGTTGAACTACCTAGACTTGTANGCTAGATATCTCTCTTTTGTCCAAATCCAAATGTTTTATACAAATTATCTAAATTATGTCAAAATATCCGAAAAAAGTTGAACTACCTAGACTTGTACCCAAACTCCTGGCTATATACATAGTAGACTTCTTCATTAGTGTATTTGTGTAGAAGGAATGAAGGATCAAAGTTAAGGATACATAAATTAAATAATTCGTATTTGACAAAAAAAAAATTAAATTAAATTAAATCATTGGTATACAGTTCATCAGAAAACAAATTTTGATTGGTATATATTCTAATTTCTTTTATGTCTTTTTGACCATGTTACATTTGATTCTTTATTCTTTTCATTTTGATACGTTAGCTTTATTCTTCAATTTTCTCCACGAAAATGGAATTTTTCAAACAACTCTAAAGACAATATTGTGAACCTGATCCACGCATATAGACCGTCTGTCCATTTCCCTTTACAGTTATCTATCAAAAGTGATACTTGAGAGATAGAAAACTTTCTACTTTATTCGTTTTTTAAAATAAATTCATGTCAACTCGTTAAAAGTTCAAACGTTTTAGAGATGAATTGCTTTTCCGGTCCTTACTGATAACATTCTTTATTAATTAGAACAAAAGAAGCTGTTAAAATGATAAAGCTTTCGCAAATCTTAAATTTTAAACCTTAAAAAATGGCGGCATCTCAACCACCGTTAATTTTATACTCCCTCTGTTTCAGATTAATTGATTTTTTCTAGAGAAAAATTTTTGTTCCAAATTATTATTTTTTTTTTTCAGTTTACAATGCAACATTAATTAGATTTAAATATTTTTTAACTAATGAAATTATACCTGCAATTTTATTATTGGTTGAATTATGATTAGGTAAGTGATAAATTATGTTTTTTAATAGAAAAACTTCAAAATTAATTGATTTCTTAATTGGTGTGCCAAAATCTAAAAAATCAATTAAAATGAAACAGAGGGAGTATATATCTAGTTATCTACTTAATAAATATAAAGACTTGTGTAAAATGTTCAATCTCTGATCAAATATTTTTGTTTAAATAACTTACAGCTCTTAAACANGGTGTGTCAAAATCTAAAAAATCAATTAAAATGAAACAGAGGAAGTATATATCTAGTTATCTACTTAATAAATAATAAGACTTGTGCAAAATGTTCAATCTTTGATCAAATATTTTTGTTTAAATAACTTACAGCTCTTAAACAGAAACGATACAAAAAACATTTCTCTAACCTTAAAATCAACGCTCTGATTTTTTAACTCAATTTTTCGATGTTTGGAACTAGTTTCCCTCAAGAGGAAACATAAAAGAAATGTTTTAATTGACTCAAGAATATATAATCTTTTTAAAAAAAACCTATAATTGGCATTAATGATTTGGCATTTTCTGAATTATTGACATATATATGCAAGAAGATCAATGACTAATGTGCATAAATTCTCTAGATACTTCTACCAAAAAAAAAAAAAAAAAATTCTCTAGATACATTCACAATTCACAAGAGAGAAGTCAGATTATTGAATAGCCATTGAGGATACAAACAAGATCTATTCCTCCTCCGATGGCTTCCGACACTTTGAATGAAATTGAAGACAAGTGTCATATTATTGAGCCGTTGAGATTTAGCGTTGACCATTTAAAAAAAAAAAAAGTAATATAATTGCATAAAATGGTGTCGATTTATATATGTGTGTGTATTAAAAAAACTCAGATCATTTAATATACACTCGAATTTAAACATCAAACATTATAACATCAACACTCGCTTTGAGTTTATTGTACACCAACATCAAAGTTGTTATTTAAAATATAAATACGATAGATCAACCTTATTACACACACATACACACATGGCATGATGTGAAATATATATCGAGAAGGTCCATTGGTGCATATGGATATTTGTTTTTATAAGCCATATTAATTCTTAGGTTTGGGACGAATTGCGACACCTTTGAGGGAGAGCCCTTTCTTCCAAATGCCAGCCTCATGCTCATACATTGAGAAAGTAATCTCTCCGGCAGTGGATTTCTCCGGTACGAACTCTCCGACTCTGATATCTACCCAGTTATACCTTGGAAGTTCCCTCAGACTCACCTTTTGCTCCTGCGCCTTACCGTCAGGCAAGACTAGCTTTAGGTTCACCGGCGTTTCCCATCCATAGGCCGGATCCTCTAGCTTCACCTTAAAGACCACCTCGTAAGGAATCCCCGGAGTAAGGTTCCTCGTGTCGAATTTTCCCGTGATGTCGAGCCAACAAACGTTTTTCAATCCCACAGCTTCCACAGCTGTCTCGCTTTAAAATTCATCAAAACACAAATTTTGTCACTTTGTGTTAATAATTATAAGTCTAGGACCTCGAATTTTTGGTTACCAAAAGAAAAAAACAATTACCGGGTCGTGTAAGGAAACTTTGATTCATACTCAACTTTATTATAAATCAATAAATACAAATTTGTAATAAAGATATTTCAATTTTTATGGTAACTAATATTCATAGTATGGGATTTAATGAAACGTATCTTACTTTGGTGACTCTATGTCGGTATACCAAGTCCAGTAGTTGACGTCATCAGACCAAGTGATAGAGAAGTTCTTTGCAAAGAGCATGAAGCAGTTGCTGTTTCTCTCGTCCACCCAATATTTGATCTGTTCATTATATTAAACACAGATCACCACTATAAATGAATTCATGATCCTCTTTAATATATTAAGATGGATTCTCTTAACAAATAAATTAAAGTACCATTTGGATATTGTTACCTTTGGTCCATTAGTTCTATCTTATTTTATCTTTCGAAGCATTTGACATATATGGGGAAGTAGCATTCATGTTTTTAGCTAGATTCTCAATTATCATCCAAAGATGGTGTGTTTTTAAGAGATTTTTTGAAATAGTGGAAGATAAACAAAAAATTAACTTTGTATAGAAACAAGCAGAAGGGAAACATTTATTTTGTAATTTTATTTCTGTAATTAATTCTTTCAAAATTATGTGTGTGTAAATATATTAATAATAAAAAAATCTTATTTTTATTTTAAAATGATAGATTCAAATTTTGGAAACAAATATTTTGTTTTTGCAATCTTATTTACATAAAGGTGCTATAATGTGCTTTGTTATTTTCCAAAAAAAAAATACCAACCTGATTCGTGGGTTTCAAGAAAACACCAGACCGTAGATGTTGAGAGAGATTAACAGAGGAAACAGAGATCGGAGGATTCGCATCTTTGAGAATGGCCTCAACGTTATGTGGAGATTTCACAGGTAAAGCTTTCAACGATGAAGCCGTCACCGCTGAAGTTTCTTTCTGCACTGGAACCATGCATTCTGAATCTTTTTTCTGAAACATTGTCTTCTTTGTTGATAACTCCGCGCAAGGTGCGCAAGGTTTCCTGCTCAGAAATCTGTAAAGTTTACTTATTTTTGATAAAAAATTTTAGATCAGTAATTTCAACTTGACAAAGAAATTCTACTAAATGTCTAACTATATAGCCCTAGGTAAAGTGCTTTGAAGAACTTATTCTATTATGTCAGTCATGTTTCATTTCTTACTTTTTGTTTTTTTATTCTTTTCATATATCTTTTCTAAACGGCTAAAGTCATGAATAGAAAATCAAACTATTCCATAACTATACTATGTTGAAACTTAGGTTTTAATTTCTTGACACTTCAGACATGATGGTATATATATTTTTTTCAAGTTACTTTTATTATGTATAAAATCAGTCAAGGTACTTTTATAATTGAATTTTTCTTGCAAGATCAACAATTAAACCACTGCACTAACTGGTGACCCAAAAAAAAAAAAAAAAAACCACTGCACTAACTCTAGTGAAGTCAAATAAGTAAACCAATAACTAGATTGCCCAACCAGTTTATTTTTTCCTTTACCTCCATAAACTACACAAACTTATACCCCTAAAACTAAATAAATCCAAACTTTTTATTTCAACCCTAAACTACNAAATAACTAGATTGCCCAACCAGTTTATTTTTTCCTTTACCTCCATAAACTACACAAACTAAATAAATCCAAACTTTTTATTTCAACCCTAAACTACATAAATTTATGACAGACATTTTCATAGTAATTGAATTGTAAAATTCAGATTTCTACTAGACATACTAGAAATCCCTAAATCCAAAATTCAAACCATATATCTCCACAGTTGAAATCATCATAAAAATATTACGGTAAATCAAATATACATACACTTTAATAAGAAGAATTTTAAAAAGAAAAGAAAAAAGAAGAGAATTTTCAACTTTGTGTTATTCTTGTTTCCACTAGTTTTAATTTGGCTGCAGCTGCACCTATCGTAAAATCCCAATCCAATAAAATTCCATCCCCACTTCTCCAAACCAAAGAATATGTTCATTTTTATACTTTCCTTGTTAAAAAAAGGGAGATAATATGATTCGGTGCTTCGCGTCGACACCACTTGTAGGTAAACCTTTGATCACCACCGTCCATTTCTCATCTCCACGATCTATCAGAATCTTCGCGTCTTGTTCTTCCACATCATCATCATCGACGGTAGCAGCATCTAGAAGATCAATATCTCTGTCAATTATCGCCGTCACGTCTTCCGTCGTCTCCTCCGTTTGGTTCTCTTCTCCGGCACTAGCTGAATTCTCTGAAATCCCTAATTCCGGTGGAGTTAAGAGTCTTGACCTCCGAATCGGCGACGGTGAAGTCCCAATTGAAGGAGATCAGGTTTCTGTGTTTTGTAAATTGTAGAATTCAGCAAACGAACGAACCCGTTAATTCAATTTTGAAACTTTTTTTGATTTAAGATTGAAATACATTACTATGGAAGATTGGCTGCGAAGCAAGGATGGAGATTTGATTCGACATATGATCATAAAGACAGTAATGGTGAAGCTGTTCCTTTTACATTCATCCTTGGTTCTAACAAAGTATGAAACTTTCTCTCTATTTGCTTC
>OVAQ01000526.1:0-30300 GCA_900406345.1 Erysimum cheiri
AAATTCAAATGTACCCAAATCATAAGTTCAATATGCCCCCCCTACTTTCATGTTGGAGAGTTTCTTTTTACAAAAAAAACGAAAATGATAAAAGATTGAGACATGAAAAAGTCCAAGAAGAAGCATCAACATAGAATTGTTAATCATCAAAAACACAGGTCTGATTCGAAAGAAGATTCTGCTAAGGAGAACCCCTCACATCCGTGAAACGAAGCAAAAGATCAATTGCAGCTCATAGAGACTAACCCTTCTAGGAGCTGTTGGTTTGGATTCACAAGCCATCACTATACATTGACACTTCACAAAAGTATAACATACTGTACTTGTCAAATACTAAGAGTTAAGGAAGATTTGCTTCATTTTACAACAATGTACCCTAAAACGCTAGAAAGTAGAAGAAAAGAACAAAGACATCCTAAAGAGTTCTCTAACTTTTTATCCTACATATTAGAAAAAGAAAAGAGTAACAGGGGTCCTCCAACTTCATTGAGCTTCAGGTTCAACTAATTTCTCTTTGCTTTACTTTTCATGCTTCACCATGGTAGTTCCTCCACCAATCTAATTCTACAATTTCTTACCTGTACAATAAAGGCAGATTAAACTTGAGTAAACTCATTACCACATGAAGAACGTTTTAAGTATCAAGCAATATTAGGTACATTGGTTCATTGTCTCAATTCTAAGCCTGGTTGTCCAATTCTAATCCAATCGTCTCTAGTCTCTCTACCCTAGTTCAACAATCCACGAAGCTAGAGAAGTTGAATAAGCAAGAGAATCTGCTAGCTAGACCTTTTTTTCTTGTCGGAACATTGAAAGCATAAGCTCAACCATATCACAATTGTATTTTTGATAAAGTTGGTATTTTTCAAATAGTAATAACCATGTAAAGTTTAAAGCTTTATCCTAATCTAAGCCCACCACTAGTAACTTGAATGTGCAAAAGACTCTACAAGAGGTCGATCACACAAATGCGAGAGAATACAAAGGCAAAACATAATGTGAGTTGTTATTACCTGAACCAGCTCCACGTTTCCGGTGCTTCGATTTCTCAATCTCTAATTGCATATCTATCAACATGTTCATTCGTTGTAACTCCACCTCCTTTGTAACTTCCATTCTTTGCTTCTCCAGTTCAATCATCATCTGTTGCTTCTTCCCTTCGATTCTCTCGTAAACTTGTCCAAACTTGAGAATCGCCGTAGCTAGTTCTCTACACGTCGATCCTTCATTCAGATCTACTTCTTCCACACGGGGATGCTTCCTAGCTACGAATCCCCAATCACCAGCCTCATCATCATCATCATCATCATCATCCTCATCGTCATCGTCAAGAGAACTTCCAGTAGACTTGGATCCAGTTGGATTCAGATGATTAGGGTTCACAATATTGGCTGATTTGACAACTGCACCAGTCGATTTCTTCAAAACGGGACCGATTAAAGCGTCGAGGCGGTTAAAGAAACGCCAAGTCGACGGGGAGAGTTTAGCCTTCTCTGTTTTGTACTTCTTCTTCAAGGTATCGATCCGGTTCTTACACTGGACGTCGGTCTTTGGACGGCCGTTACTAGCGTGGCTAGAGTTAACGGCGTCAGCGACATCTTTCCAGTCATTCTGCCGGAGATTTCCGTGGTTGAGCTTGACGTAACGATCCCCCCAGGCTTCGACCAGCGTCGCCGTCGCTTCCTCGCTCCACCAGTCTTCTCTTCCCAACGGCGGACGGTGGGACCTACTCGGCTTTGACTGCGTCGTCTTCTTCTCCATTCGTACGCACCGGCGTAGGATAAGATCGGAAACAGAGAATAAAAAAGTAATTTTTTTTTTTTTTTTTGTGGGAGGAAATCGGAAATTCGGAATGGAAGAGAGAGAAGGAGGATAAGTGTGGTGTGTGGCCTGACATTGATGACCGGCGATGACGTCACCGACCGTATTGGTGTGACATTGGTCCCAACGGCGATTGTCATTTTTTCTCCGTTAAAACCGAACCAATCTCTTCCTTGTTGTCCTATTAACTCGTTAGCACTTATGATTAAACTGTAAAAAAGAACCTCATAACTTTTCATTTATATCAAAAGACACCTCAAACTAAAAAGATTACTTCAATAAACCTGAAAACTCACATGTTCCGGCTCTTTATTAGTGGGCCTACCAATTGTATCGATTTGGTCAAAAGCGAATAGCTGAAAATATTTTAGTTTTATTTCATTTTGGGCCTTCAAGTTTGACTTCTTTCCCTATTTTGAAACTGTTTTTTTTTCCCCCAAACACACACCTAGCACAGAAGGTGTTTGATTAAATTCTTCTGAGAGCTCTTTCGACTTTCAATGCTTTTTTGAAGTCCACCTCGCGTGGCTCTGCTTTGACTTCTCTTCCTTCCTTCCTTCCTTCCTTCCTTCCTTCCTTCCTTCCCTTCAGTTCAGACTTCAGAGCCTCGAGCTTCTGTGATTAAATCCCTCTTTGTGGTTTCTAATGTAAGTCACTATTCTTCCTACTCAGTTCTTCTATTCATGTTTTCTTCTTCTGTCTCGCTTACTTTTCATAACACAATTTCGACCCGCAGGTTTAAAGAGAAACGAAAATTTCAACATTTTAAAATTTTTTGAAAATAGAGAAGACTAGGGTTTAGGCGCCAAGACAACGAGGAAAGAGTGGGAGAGGGTGCAAATTAACTTCATCAATCTCCATTGAGTCGTTCGCAAAAAGCCCTTCGGAGAAAAAATGCCTCCAGGGGTTCGTCAGCTTACCGTCCTCGGAAAGTTCAAACCTTTTGGTCTTATCGCCGAAGCTACTGACGGTAAATCACCGGACGAGAATTTTGCCGATTCTTATCAGTATTTACTCTTCGATCCTGAGCTCACTGGCGAGCGAGATGATGCTGATGGCAACGAATCCAACTTCTCCCGGCAGAGAGAGCACGAGCTCTTCATCCGAGACAACCGGTAAGAAGGGTTTTATCTAACAATTGTGGCAAAATAATATCGGCGGGAGACGGATTTGACTTTAAGCTGTTTATACTATTTGCTGATTTCTCTATAACTATGCACCACTCCGTTGAGTTTATCATTGATAATGCAAATAATTCGTCACTTACATTCAGAACCTGTTTTCCTTTTCTTCAAGTTTGGCTCTTTATTCTATTATATCTGTAGAATCATGCTTTGGTAGATTCTAATTTCATTAACGTATCTAGCTGAATTTCTGATTATTTTCTGTTCCTGACGATAGAATTTTGGATTTGATGATAGCATAATCTGGACAAGCGGTTCACGAGTGCTCAAGCGGTTTACCTTGTCTTCTGCCATCATTACGGTGATTTCCATAACAAGTTTGACTCTTTGTCTCCGATGTTTTTCCGTTTGAAAATCCATGGATTCTTGTTTGTGACAATTCTTGATTAAAAGCCTTAACCATGCTTTTTTGCTGTATTGGTGGATGCGTTATATTCTCTCTTTTATTTGGGTTAAGGATGCCTATTTCAGTTTGAGATATTCTGTTCGTTCCACATGAAACTAATAAAAACGCTGACAAAAATCTTTTCCATTTGTTTGATGCGCGAGAATGACTGTTTTAACTCCTAGCTTTGCATGCCATAGGCATGCTGGAGCCACCTTGGTCAAGGGTCAGAAGCTTTTCTTTGTGTCTTGCAAATTGGTTGCTTAACAATATACAACACATCAGGTAATCCATTAGGGTCTTATGGAAAAGTCAGATAAGTGCGGAAATATTATAGTTCAGAGGTATCTAGCCAGAATTTCTTATATGGTTTTGCTTCTAATGAAAGAACGATCACATACTGTTTCACATAGTTGGTCCCTTTCTCTACCGTGCTTGATTATTTGTCTCTTTTCTGAGGTAATTACTTTTTGATATTTGGCATTTGTTGGCAACAGGCGAAGTTGTATCTGTTCCACTTCCGCGTACTGTCAAATCAATATGGCCTCTACCATTTGGTCTACTTCTTCAGCAAGCTGCTGAAGTGAATCCATCCTCACATGTTCCATTGTCTTCTGTTAGCCCCATCCTTGGTTCTCGTGAGATGCTGCGCCAAAGAAAAGAAGTTGGGAATACTTCACCACAAAACTTCCATTCCCCAGACCTTATTAGCAAAAGAGATAATGCATATATGTCTTCCCATCTGATTCTAAGAGATCCATTAGAAGAACCTGGGGTAAATGAACTCATCATTCTGTAGATATTCCTTGTAACTTTATTCCTACTTCATGCCTGTCTTGTTTTATATCGGGAGCTGAAATGCTGAATTGTTAATTTGTTGTATTCTCGACAGCTCGTAAATGTTTTTCGACCATGCAATATTTGGTTATTCTTTGCCTCTGGTAACTTATCTACTTACTTTTCAGCCAATCTATGTAGAAGAGAGGGGGAAGTTGAACATAATGAAGGACTACGATGAGAGAACAATTTGGACAAGTGACCGTCTACCTCTTATGACGTCATATAACAAAGGTTTGTTAGTTTCTTCTCTGGTCAGGCTGAGCTTGGCTCATGCTCTTCTTAGTTTTCATTGAAATATTTTGTCTTGGGTTTTTCAGGCAAGATGCAACATTCTGTGTGGACAGCCGAATTTATAGAGTCAAACCTTGAAGCTTCTGCTTCATGTTCAAGCGGCATTGTTCCTGATGCTGTTTTCCCAAAGCGGGTTTCTTTTCGCAGAATATGGCAAGCCAAAGGTGCTAAGAAAGCTGCATCTAAGGTGAGAAATCTATCTGTTCTCATTGTTGGTCGTGCTATCTATATTTGAGGAAGATTGTTGATGTATTTTGCTAGGCTGCTGGACAAGTTTTAGGATCTCTTTTTCTAACATGTGGTGAGTAATGCGTGGCTATGTTTTCCTGCTAACTAAATAAAGGCTTAAAAGATTTTCTCTTAAATGTTTGGGGGACTCTCCTAAGCAATACTCAATGGATGACCTCTCAGTTATCTTGAATAGGATAGCTTTCTCATTATTCATGTTCTCTGAGCTTTCTAACACACCACCTTCATAAAGTACTTTCTAGAGTTCCAGTCTTACTGTAGACATATGTCCTTACTTGATACTACTCTTGTTATTTAAAATATATTGTGATTCAAGAAGATTCGAGCCTTGTGGCCACAGCTAAATCCCTTCCCCATTGTGGTGCGTGGACTCGAGATCCGTAAGCCTCCCCCCTAGAGGAACCTCGGCCTTGAGCATTTGCACTACCAATGCTGAGTTTGCTCTTTATATTTTTGAGTTCGTTTTGTTGAATGTGGTTACGTTCAAATGGATGAATATTGTAGTTTTGCACTTTCATTGTTGTTTGTTGACTGCGAATGGGAGAAAGAGTTGTGGGTTCTGTTACTGAAGTATTTACTTTTCTTTTTGATTTTCACACGTGTGTCTCAAAATGTATCTCAGGTATTTTTGGCAACTGATGATGCAGTCCCAGTAATTTGCTTTCTGATTCTAGAACAAAAAAAGCTGTTATCGGTGGGACTCCAAACTGTTGAAATCAATAATGAAATTCTGTTCGACGTTAAGCCTGATATAAGCTGGAGTGTCTCTGCGATTGCTGCTGCACCTGTTGTTGTGACACGTTCTCAGTAAGTTCCTATCAATTTTTTTTGGCCTCTCTGTCACCGTAAATGAGACCATTTCTGTCTTCAGTGTGATGAGTTGACAATTCTTTTTTCCATTTCTTTGCAGAGTGAAAATAGGACTGCTTCCACATTTGGATATCATTGTTTTATCTCCAGAAAATGACCTCTTTCTCTATGTAGGTTCTTGTTATGTACCATACCATTTTCTCTGTTATATATCTTCCTAATGTAGTATGTTTAATATATCTATATTATTTGTAGTCAGGAAAACAATGTCTCTGTAGATATGTATTGCCTTCTTGGATGGGAGAAAGTATTGGTTCTGGGGATAAAGAGTCTGCAAAAGCAGATTCAGGTTTCAGGGACCCGAAGATCACAGGATTGTCTGATGCTGTCTTGGGATGTATCAATCTATCAGTTAACCATTCACAGGTATGCCAGACAGATATAAATCCTTTTCAAATTCAAAATGATTAGTTTTGTCATCTACCATAGTCGTTCTATCGTTATGAACTCAAATCATGTGATTGTTGCTGCTGGATTTACTGATCCAAACTTTAGTACTTGTTTATTTTAGTTGTCTTATGTTTTAAATTACCGTTTATACTATACTCTTGTAGATCTTTCGGTGTGCCTTAAGTGGTAAACCTTCATCTTCACTTGCAAATGATTGCATCGCAGCCATAGCTGAGGGATTACGATCCGATCTGTACAATTTGTTTCTCTCTCTTCTTTGGGGAGATGGTCATTCTGACCTGCAAGGTTCCAGTATTCATTTTGAATGGGAAGCGCTATGCAACATTTTTCTGGGGATCTGTCAAAAGCCTACTGTTGTGCATCTGAAGCAACCCAAAACATCATCAGAGTCCTCCTGGGAGTTTCTTCTCAGCAGCAAATTTCATAAGACCTACTCTAGGTTTCACAGTGGTATTACTTCAATAGATCCTTTGGATCTGGAAGGAATTGTCCCATTTGATTCTAAGATTGGTAGTAAAGAAATACCGGGCAGCTCATTTGAATTAATGGTCCAGAGTTTAGATTGTCTCCATGCAGTTTATGAGAGCTTGAAGATGGATAATCTACGGAAACAGTAAGCACATTGGTTTAACAAACTCTTCGTTTCGTGCTCCTTGCCTGTTTTGCTTACAAATGATTAGCTATCTTAACTACAAAAAGAGTTGTTTTTTCTCATCACTCTCTTAATCAGTTCTCTCTTGTTGCATGAAAGTATGAAATTCTGCAACATACATCTTTTCCATGTTATATAGCATATGCGTTAATTCAAACGTGGCACAAAAGTTGATCTAGCCATAGATCATTTCTTGAAAAAAAAGCTGATCTTGCACCGGCAACATTAGTTGTACGCTAGACTTTTTGCCTAACATTCCTCTGTATATCTCACAGAAAATTTTGATAGATCAGAAGAAGAGTTTTCAGATTGTATATGTATATGAGTTACTCATTTAATTTTTGACACCTATGTGTAGGGATTTGCATCACTTGGCTGTTTTGTTGTGCAATATTGCCAAGTTTCTGGATGAGAAGTGTTACTTAGATCACTACATACGTGATTTTCCTCGTCTTTCCAAAAGTATTGGGGCGTGCCCAACCCTTTCTTCAAGCAGAAAACCTCCAAATCTATTTAGATGGCTTGAGAACTGTTTAAGACATGGATGTTTATCCACAACCCTTGATGACCTCCCAGATTTGATCCGTAGAGATGGGTGCTCCATAGTAAGCTGGGCAAGAAAAGTTGTTTCCTTCTACAGTGTGTTATTTGGTGATAAGCCAGAAGGACGGACACTGTCATCAGGTGTCCCCTGCAATATTGCGCCAGGATCATACTCCAGTAACGAGGAACTAACTATCTTAGCTATGGCAGGAGAGAGATTTGGGCTTCACCAGCTGGATTTGTTACCTTCTGGTGTATCTCTCCCGCTGAGACATGTAAGTTGGAATTTTTAGGTACTTGTGGATCGGAGGAATATGCAGGTGGAAATGATAAATGGTTGATAACTTCTACATCAGTGTGATGATTTTCCCTATACAGTGTTATGATGGCTTTACTGGGTCAGCCTACTTGTTCTATCTTTTGCATAATATTATAGTCTGGATTTTGTAGGCACTGGATAGCTGTCGGGAATCTCCTCCAGCTGACTGGCCAGCAATTGCTTATGTGCTTCTTGGTCGAGAAGATATGGCCCTATCCGTCTTCAGAAATTTGAGTTCATCTAAGGAATTTGAGATACAGTCGAATACGAGTTTGATATCGATGTCCATACCTTACATGCTGCATTTGCATCCAGTAATAGTTCCATCCTCTTTATCTGAGTCGATTGGCTTGGAAAACACTAAGATTGAGGATACAAATTCTGTGGATGGTTCTGTAATAGATGGAATGGAGCATATCTTCAACTCCTACACGCAGTTACGGTATGGCCGGGATCTACGGTTAAATGAGGTAAATCTTCTCACCCCATATCCCTCATTCTGTTATGCGTTGCTGATTGGCTGTAAAGTAACTGTAAACCCATATTCTGATGTTCTCTTTTTTTTTTTTCATTATGTCTTCTCATGTTAGGTTCGACGTCTTTTGTGCTCTGCAAGACCTGTGGTAATTCAAACGTCTGCTAACCCTACTATATCTGATCAGGAGCAGCAACAGGTACAAATCTAGATATGTTCATTTCTAGATAATATTGTTACTTTCTAAATCAAATTACTACTAAAAGAAAACTTAAGAGGGAGAATTAAAGAAGCTATCATTCAGTAAAATCACTACATGTCATTTTTTATCGTTTGTTATGCTGAATTCCTTGTATTATTCTATTTTAAAAGTATTTGATACTACTAAATAAATGTTAGGACAGTGCATGTTACGATTTATGATCCAAAAGTTTACTTTCACATCACATTTTGTAATTATGTCTCCAAATTTTAATCAATTCGGTTACGTAATTAGAAACTTAATTTAGATGCAGCTGCACTTGTATTTCTTGACATGGTAGAAGTCAGTAGTTTAGTTTTTGCCGAACTCAACTGTTTTAGCTCTTCATGGACTCCAAATTTTCTCTTTAATGTTTATAATGTTGCTTTGTTTTTTTGCTGGGGTAGGACCAGCTTTGGCGCATAGCACAGAGGACTGCTGTGCTTCCTCTCGGGCGTGGAGCATTCACATTATCAACGATACACACTCTTTTAACTGAGGTAATTTTCTATCTATAGTACGAAAGCTAGACATGCTTTTATCGCTTGTAATTACTACTTGAAGATTTATATCCTTGCTGAAATTTTGCAGGCGTTTACTGTACCAAAGCTTGTTTTAGCTGGTCGACTGCCTGCTCAACAAAATGCCATTGTACGTAAAATTGTGGTCATTATTTAGGGGGACTATTACACATTTAAAAATTGTTATTTTTACTCTATTTAAATGAAGTAACGTTATTGCAATGGATTTTGTTATTATTGTGAAGATGGAAGGTACAATATGCATGAAACGGCAATTTCAAGAAATATATAATAATAATTTTGTCTACATTTGTTCTTTCCCAAAGAACTTTTTTATTTATTACCATTTTAGCCACTCTTATAGTTAAGGTTGCATGTTTGTCTTACAGGTTAATCTAGATCCAAACGTAAGGAATATCCAAGAACTTAAGACCTGGCCGGAGTTTCATAACGCTGTTGCTGCTGGATTACGACTGGCTCCGCTTCAGGTTTGTGTTGTATATTGTCAGGACGTTTTAATGTATCCTTTTTATTTTGCATCGATGAGATGCTAAAAGAGTTTGACCAAATTTTTGTACCGATCTCACAGCTATTTATCATGCAATAAGTACCCTTTCTTCATCCCGACTCACAGCCACAACCCAATTAATTCAGTTATGCTTCTTCTTACATTTTGGTGCAGGGAAAGGTCTCCAGAACGTGGATTAAATACAATAAACCTGGAGAGCCAAATGCAGTTCATGCTGGACTTCTGTTTGGACTGGGATTACAGGGATATTTGCATGTGTTAAACCTTAGTGACATATACCAATATTTCACTCAGGTTTGTCTCTATTGGCTCCTTCATTTAGTTATTTATTGTTCGAACTTGCTATTGGGTAATAGTAATTAGTAAGATGTGCTAATTGAGACCTAATACAAATGCCATTCTTTGATGGAGATATATATATATATATATATATGTGGATGCCTACTGAATTATGCATCAAGTTACTCTGTCTCTTGATTGCAGTTATTACTAGTTTTACCCATTTGCCTAATTTTTTTAGATTACCACATGTCATCTGTAATTGTGACCATATATGTGGCTTAGTGAGGAGATATGAATGCAATTTACAGAGACTAATTTTCCATGTCTACCTCATTTGATAATTGTGGTCGTTTCGTTATCTTAGTTATCACATAGAGAAGCGTTGTACCCGGGTGAATTTTCCGTTTGACGAGTTCAAACACATATTTATTCTTGACAAGTTTCTGTTTTACCTTAATTGCCTCCTTCCTCTCCCTTGGTCTTCTAGGACCATGAGAGCACTACGGTAGGTTTGATGCTTGGTCTAGCTGCTTCATACAGGAGAACAATGCAACCAGATATTGCAAAGGTAGAGACTCAGCTGCTTCATTTTCTTGACTATTTGATGGTCGATATCTTGAATTGGCCTCTTAGTATTTTTTGTTGATAGCGTGTCAACCAAAAGCACTTTTTTTGTTGATATCCAAAGTCTTCCATCTAAACACTATTTTGGGATCTACCTATGCTTTCTTGTTAGTTTTAGATTCAGATTACATAAAATGGTGGATGATCAACGTTCTGAAAATGTGAACTTTTCATTTATACACTGAAAGATGTTAATATTTCTTACTAGCATAATCCTTTTAAAATTTTCAGTTCTAGCACCGGAAGATCTAGACGTATTTGGTGCGCCCTGTGTCTAATCTTTCCCTAGGAACTTACTTTTCTTTGCATTACAGGCTCTCTTTTTCCATGTTCCCGCTCGATACCAAGCTTCATATGCTGAGTTTGAGATACCAACACTTCTACAGGTACAGATTGTTGTGATGTTTTACTTAAAAGGGATTTTAGTTCTCTACAAGCACTTACTGAAACTAGAAGTTGTATGACAAGCAGTTTCTATGGAATTTGTTTGCATTTCCTAAATTAAAGCTATGTATTCATGTTTCCAATTGAGGTTAGCAATCCGTGTCTAAAATTATATGATTCCAACATTGTAAGTTCTGGCATTTTCTAAAGTTTCCTTGACTTGATATTTTATTTGTGCTTTATGTTGACATATTTGCCAATCTGCTACGCCTTTGGCTGGTATTTTCTGAGAATTCATCGTTTCCACCTCACATATACCTTGCTCCAAGCAAAATCCATTGACTTTAGTTATCTCTGCAGAAGTGATTCTCTGATTGTGATAGAGAAAGTAGGACTGTGGTTAACTAGTGTTATCTTTCATAACATGCTATCTTCAACTATTCTCCAGTCTGCAGCTTTAGTCTCCGTTGGCATGCTATTTGAAGGATCAGCACACCTGCAGACAATGCAATTACTTTTGGTAATGTCTCCTGCGTGTTTATTTCTTTCACTTATGCTTGAAATTTGATATAGCATTCTTCCTGTCATCAAATCTCATTCTCATCGTTACACCATTTTTCATGTGAGGATCATGTTTTAAGCACACTTGTAAGTGATATATAGTTTGTAAAGTATCTTTTGAAAGTTTCAAGACCAATTAAAAGAGTGTATCTCTATTTTTTGTTGGTCAAAGCAATTGGTGTAAAGGATATTTCTAGATTTCATAACTTGCGGTACATGTCTACAGAACCTTCTCTCCTTGTTTGGAAATTTTGCTTGGAATTCTTTTCCCCTTATTTCTGATCATCACCAAATCCTTTGTAAATGTTTTTTTATTTTTTTAGTTTATAGGAAATAGGTGGATATTTTTGACAAAAAAAAAAAAGGAAATAGGTGGATACATGTCAACCGTGTCCATACAGTTTTAGTTTTCCCTGCATATTTAATTTTTTCTTAAATTTAAAGTTCTCTCAGTGGTGCAATCTTTGATACAATTACAGTTGGTGTATGAACTTCTAGCAAGTTGATAAGGTTCACGATCTATCAATTAGTTTAGTTGTGGATTGACTCCTAGATGTACAACCTTGGAGTGAGTTAAAAACATTAATTAAGTTCATGCATATCTTTTAATGGGCAATTTATTTCACTGCAATTCCAGTGGATCGGCCCTTATCTTTCAGATCCCACTTCTTTCATGTTCGCAGGGTGAAATTGGCCGCAGAAGTGCAGGGGACAATGTCCTTGAGAGGGAGGGTTATGCTGTATCTGCAGGATTCTCACTTGGTCTGGTTGCTTTGGGTATGTCTTTTTAGTTTTTGGCTACTGAATTTTCTTTCTTCTGTTTAAGCTGACTCTGCATTCTTTTTGGCTCAAGGCCGTGGAGGTGATGCGCTCGGTTCCATGGACTCCTTTGTCAATCGCTTACTCCAGTATTTAGGAGCAAAAGAGGTTAATTGCCTTGGGCTTTCATTAAGTGTATCCCACTCTTAGTTCCTTTTTTTGATTGGAACGAAATCATATCACACTGGATTTGTAAACAGTACCAAACAGTATCTATTGTTGTACTGAACATCTCTTTGAATTCCTTACAGGAAAGATCTATCCTTGCACCATCAAATGAAGATCACCGAAGTGCTGCACAGGTTTCCCTGCACATTTGTTCTTCATATATTCCTATGTGAAGCTTGTATTGGGCATAAACATATGCCTTAAAAAGACACTTGCTGAATTCGAATTATCTGGGTATCATTTTTTTTTCTGTCTCAGATAACAGACGGTAGCACTTCCAATGTTGATATAACTGCACCTGGAGCTATAATCGCCCTCACCTTAATGTATCTTAAGGTGGGTCTCGAGGATGGTTTAACTAGATAAATTATTTGAATTTCAGCCTTTACGGCTTTTTGTTTTTGTGTTTTTCCTGTGGACTGTGGACACTTTCAAAAAGCTTTGTATAATGTTTGTTGCAGACAGAATCAGAGGTCATCTTCTCAAAGCTCTCTATTCCACAAACACATTACGATTTGGAGTGCGTAAGGCCTGATTTCATAATGCTCCGTGTCATTGCTCGGAACTTGATAATGTGGAGCAGGTATTTTTTTATCTTGCCTAATTAGGAGTGCTGCTATTGATGCTGCTATCTAAGATAGCAGTCTAATAGATTTCGTATTATAGGATCTCTCCTACTTGTGACTGGATTCAATCTCAAGTTCCTGAAGTTGTCAAAAATGGTATCAGCCACCTCCGAGATGACATGGATGATATGTATGAGGTGGATGTTGAAGCCCTTGTGCAGGCATACGTCAATATAGTGGCTGGGGCCTGCATTTCACTTGGTATATAATATAATTTTTATGAGACATCAGTATCTAATATCTCTTGATTATTATGACATGTATTGTTGTTTCTGATAGGGCTGAGATTTGCTGGTACGAGGGATGGAAATGCTCGTGACTTACTTAACAACTACGCTCTCTGTCTTTTGAACGAGGTATATCATCCTTGGAAATGTTATATTTGTTACTCCCTTTTTCTCTCTCAAATGCTAATTATTCTCTGGATTTCCTTCTTATCATCTCTCTGTGAGCTTATATGTTTTGATGTATGTAGATCAAGCCTCTTTCTGCTACACCTGGAAATGCATTTCCCAGGGGAATATCCAAATATGTTGATCGGGGAACACTTGAAATGTGTCTTTATCTTATCATTATATCTCTGTCAGTGGTAATACTTCTTTTAAAGTCTCCTGTCCAACAATTTTCGTTTTTCAAGTCAGTAGTTTTATGTTATAAGGACTCACTTGTGTAGGTCATGGCGGGATCAGGAGACTTGCAAGTATTTCGGTTGTTGAGATTTCTCCGCAGCCGAAACTCTGCTGATGGACATGCTAACTATGGCACTCAAATGGCGGTAAGCACTTTTGTGCAAAATTAAGGTTCTTTTGTTTCATGTAATTCAATTGCCTTGCATTTTATTTCTGATGTTGAGATATTAAAATTATTTTCTG
Organism: Erysimum cheiri; assembly: GCA_900406345.1. NCBI lineage: Eukaryota > Viridiplantae > Streptophyta > Magnoliopsida > Brassicales > Brassicaceae > Erysimum > Erysimum cheiri. The sequence goes on from OVAQ01000526.1 coordinate 13,668, forward strand.
GAGAAGTTATATATATCCTTTTGAAGTGGCTGGCAATCTTGTAAACATTTTAAAAAAAAGTCTCAGGTCACTGAGCACTCGTAAAAACGTTATGAACTTCTAGCTCTTTCTTGCATTAATCTGATACTTTGGCCAAAACAATTCGTCTCTACTGTACCTGTTAACTGCTTGCAACATGTAAAGTAATTTAAAAGCTGCTGGTATTGTTTAAGCAATGTGATAACGAAATATGGGACTTTCTATAGTAATCTTAGGATTGCATATTTGTTAGAGATCTCTTAGTTCAATAGGTAATCAATTTGCAGAACATTCTTGTTGAACGAAGTCTTTCTATCCTTTAGGTGAGCTTAGCCACGGGTTTCTTGTTTCTTGGAGGTGGTATGCGAACATTTTCAACGAATAATGGCTCACTTGCAATGTTGCTCATCACTCTCTATCCACGGTTGCCTTCTGGACCAAATGACAACCGTTGTCACCTCCAGGCAAGTTTATATCTCTTATATATTCTTTAAATCGCCCTTCTTTTGTGTTTGGTTAGGTTGTGTCTCTGTCTGATGTCCATTCTATAGAAGCAAGAGTTTCTTTCTATATACGATGTTACCCAACACCAATCACTTTGTGGATTGTTATATCAAAGACATGCCAAGCCTGGAAGTTGGTTTCTAACTTTTGTTATATCCATGCTTTTTTAGGCATTCAGGCATTTATATGTCCTTGCAACGGAGGCTCGTTGGCTGCAGACTATTGATGTTGATTCCGGTCTGCCTGTCTACGCTCCTCTAGAAGTCACAGTAAAAGAGACAAAGCTTTATTCAGAAACAAGATTTTGCGAGGTTACACCATGCATTCTGCCAGAGCGTGCTATTGTAAGAAAAGTTCAACATATTGTCCTCACTCCCCCTGCACATTTTTATGAAAAGAAAAAGACTACAGAAGTTTTCTTGATTTGCATGCTCATACTCTTGTCCACCTTCCTGGCTTCACCTAAAAATGTATTTGTATCCTGCAGCTAAAGAGAATTTGTGTCTGTGGTCCCCGATACTGGCCCCAACAAATTGAGCTAGTCCCAGAAGGTGGTTGATGCATTTGCTTATATATTCCTTTGTTGGCCTTGGTCATTTTGTCTAAATTGTTTTGAGATATTTTAATTTCTTCCAATGGAGCACAGAGAAAATTTGGTGGAGCTTTGGGGACAAGAGTGATCCCTTCAATTCTGGTGTTATATATGTCAAAAGGAAGGTAGGAGCTTGTTCGTATGTTGATGATCCAGTTGGGTGTCAGTCACTGCTTTCACGAGCAATGCATAAGGTTGTATACACCATCATATACTCAGCTCAGATAGATTAATTTTCAGTCATAGAGAACTGTTTCTGATACAGATTTGTATGCTTTCTGTGATCCAGGTTTTTGGTTTAAGATCTCTGGGAGAATCTAATATGATTGATAATAGTCATAGAGAACTGGATTCTGATAGTGTTGATCACTTAGTCAGCACTTTCTCGTCGGATCCAAGCCTAATAGCCTTTGCACAACTGTGCTGTGACAAATCTTGGAATAACAAGTAAGTACTGTTTCATCCTGTTGACACACAATTATTTGTGCTTTTAGTTCTCTTGGCTTTAATGTCCATGGTCAGCCATATGAAGTTTTAAAATAGTGCTTGGTACAGAATGAGAAAATTAAAACTCAAATAGGCATATAATCTGCAGAGGGAAAGTTGTTAGTTCATTGTTTCTGTTCGATGCTAGGACCTTTTTTTTCTTCATAGAAGTGCAAGTAGAATTAACAGGCACATCTTCATTCTAGTTATTGCTCATAGTTCATAACAGAGTTCAGTAGTGTTCTTACCTATTTATAGAAGCTCATATGGAAAAGTTCAAACAAACCCCATTTATGCAGGTCTGATTCTGATTTCAAGGAGTTCTGTCTACAAGTGTTGTTTGACTGCATAAGCAAGGATAGACCAGCTCTTTTGCAGGTGATTGCTACTTAAAGCCACCTAACGCTATTATTCAATGGTTTTATAGAACATACTTGTTGCAGTTTATTTGGCATGTGTATTTCTAATCTTGCGTATATGTTACATGATTCTTATAGGTTTATTTATCATTGTACACAACCATTGGTTCAATGGCTGATCTGCTTGTCAAAAGTGATAGCAGCATGTGCGATTCACTTTCCATCTCAAGCCTCAAGGTACTCTTTCCGCAATAACGGAACTGAAACACGGAGAAAATTGATTTACATTTTGTAATCAGCTTTGATTTCCTATTTTGGATCCTAATCTTATGATCTCAGGTTGCTCTTGCCTACAATGAGGCGGTATCAAGTGGAAGATTGGCTTCTTCAGGTGGCTTTGTACAATCGAGCTTCTTAGCATCACTGAGAAAACGGTGTGAAGAGATTTTGAATAGCTCAACTGAGCTGAAAATTAATCTGAAGGATTATTTGACCTCAGAAGCATGGCCTGATGATAACAACTCAAAGCTGCAGAAAGATATAATTATTCTCTCGTGGTATTTAAAATGGTTCAGTGTACCATCTTCATCAATCATCAAAGCTGCAGTGGAAAAGATCAAATCCAAGTCCAAGATCTCAACTTCGGCAATACCTTTGTTGCGATTGTTGTTACCGAGGACGCATATTAGTGCGATTAGTGAAATTGATACTGTATTTTTTTCCTCAAATGAAACAACTGCATTGTGAAGACATGATGGTTCGGTTCTTATTTTTATGGCTGGTTGTTAATTTGAAATTGGTAGATTCATTTTTTATCATGAGAACCAAGTTTTTGGTAAATCATGGTCAATTTCGAGAATCCAAATTGATAATTAATATGAACAACAACACTTGATGTACTTGTCACTTGTGGATGAAATTGGGAGGAGATTATACGTCTTGTGGACCGGTCGATGTCTCAAAAAAAAAAAAAAAATGACCGATTTTTTGGAGGATATGAACCGAACCGAATTTTANTTATTGGAGGATATGAACCGAACCGAATTTTATTGGTTTGGTTAAATCCGAAACCGGTTTAAGAAAACACAAAACTCGGACGGCTTCAGTGAAATTTCAAATCAGCGGGTCTTCTTCTCTGACTATCTCAAATTGAATCTGAAGCTTCTTTTTTTTTTTCTTGATTCTGCGATAAAATTCCGACGAACAAGTTATCTTTCTTCCGCCGTTTTCTCCGTCCGATGCATCGTTTGGATTGAGAATTCTATCCTCGTTTAGACGACACATTGATCACAGGAGGGGCGAGCAATTGGCTCTCATCTTTCCTGATTTGGCTCGATGTTCGCCAGAAAATTTCTGCAGAAATCCTCCGGCGGTCAGAAGCCTCCTCCTACAGCTCATCCGCCTCGGGTATTCCTTCCTCGTGTTTTTTTTTTTTTTAATTCTAGTATCCTTGAGGAATAAAACTTTCATTTTGATGCTTCTAGATCATTCTTCCGCTTGGACTTTTACTCAGTATACTAGCTTAGGCTTTATTTTTTGTGTCCTGAGCTCAGCTGTATTGTTTTGTGAAATTTGATGCCTTACATGATCCTAAAGTTATTAAATTTGCAAATATTTTCTTCGCAATGAATAGTTTGTTTTATTTTAAAAGTAGTTGAGGTCACCCATATTTGGCCACGGATTTAGGACTGAGAATATGTTGGAGAGAAAAAGAAATGTACTTGACAAAACTTAAATTTTTTTTCGATCATTGAACTCATGCTGATTACCTTATTAGATGCATGACGAATACATTAATTAATTCACATCAAGCTTTAGAATGCCGTGCTTAAAATTCTGTGACATGTACTGGCAATACTTTCCTCACCTTAGACAGCTCCAAAACCTTCTCCCATGCCAGGAATGTTTTTTTGCTTTAGACGTTTACGCGTCGTATAAATCTTTGTAGGGATGTTTGATAACAGAAGACTTGGATCCCCATATTGTCACCCACTGTGGGATACCTTCAACAGCATCTCTTCTTGCCTTTGACCCTATTCAATGCCTCTTGGCTGTGGGAACACTGTAAGTTCTTCTTGTTTAAGACACTAGTTTCTTCAAAAAAGAAAGTAATGTTCTTTTTGCTAACCCTTCGCAGAGATGGAAGGATAAAAGTTATTGGTGGCGATAACATCGAGGCGATTCTTGCATCTCCTAAGCAGTTACCTTTCAAAAACTTAGAGGTTTGTGATATTCTGTTCATCTCTTGACTTTTTGAGAGAATATAATCACGTTCAGTTCAAAATATTGGTGCCTAATTATAGATTCTGTATAGTTCCTTTTCTATTTCCTGACTTGCTTGCTAGCTTAAATCCCTTTAATCTTAATAATGGTTTACAAGAAGTTCAATCACATAATAAACTAACTTTCGTTTTGAAATATTCTTTGAGCCTATCCCTTCATGATAGACTTACGTTGTGAACTTGGAACATATATATAACAGTCCTCCCCTTTTGTGATCCCAATTATCTGTAACTCCCCTTGACATTTTATCTGTATTTTTTACAGTTCATGCAGAACCAGGGCTTTCTGGTCAGCATCTCAAATGAGAACGAGATTCAGGTACCAGTTTAGTGTGATGTTTGAATTTTTTGTATTATCAGCTGATGTCTTCACTTCTGTTTGACTTTCTTGACTCTCACCTTATAATCATCCACTCCTTCATATTTCTCAACAACCTATTTGATCAGCTATCGTCACGAAATTTCACTATTTATTAGGTTTGGGACTTGGATCTTAGGCAACCCGCATCAAGCTTACAGTGGGAGTCAAACATTACTGCATTTGCAATTCTTCATGGCACCGGTTACATGTATTGAGCTTATTAGGATGAAAATTTGAAGCAATTTTATTCCATTTACAGTTACTATGACGTAATTAACTGTGTTTATTATCTCATTCACAGGTATGTTGGTGATGAGTACGGTATGGTGTCTGTTCTAAACTACAGTGCTGACGAAGGGAAACTAGTGCAGCTTCCTTATTATGTTCCAACTGATGCTTTAGCTGGTATGGGGTTCGTCTTTCAATGTGATGATCAAATGTGTTTAGAAGACTACTGAGTTTAAAGTTTTAGTTTTCAGGGCTTAGTCATTACTTTGTTTCTTAGTGGTCTATCTACCTTCACCAAAAATTTTGCAAAGGAAATCCTTGGCAGGGAACCATATCCACTTGGTGGTTCAGAATAAATGCAAACATGAATACCTCCAGCGTTGCATTTAAGTTACTCTTTCAAACTTATTTTCTCCCATTTCTCTCTTTGCGCAGAAGCAACAGGGCTTTCATCTCCTATTGATTATCCAGTTGTTGGACTTCTTTCTCAGCCTTCTTCAAGGGGAACTAGGTGAGACAAGATTTATTCGGATATTATGCTTGTTCTTTGACCTGTAGATGGTAAGCATCGCTAGATAAGTTCATTAATTCAAATTTAATCTTCTCATTGGATCGCGTGCCTCTTTATATAAGCAGAGATGTGCCTCTAAAACTGACCATCTGAGCTTGACATAGCATTTGAAGCTAGTCTTTTTCTTTTTCACTTTTCCCTCTGCTTTTATTATTATTTAGTTTTATGCTCCAATGTCCCCTATTGTAGAGTTTGGAATTAGAACACCATCTGAAGATATCGTAACTGGGATGAGTGAAAGCTGGAGAGACATTGTTTCATATTTTTTTGGACTGTGATTCTAGTCCTGTCAAAAGATTAAAGTCTTCATTGTGCTATGCTATTGTTCTGCAGATTGTTGATTGCGTTTTCAAATGGATTACTTTTTCTTTGGGATGCATCAGAAGATTGTGTCGTGTTAGTAAGAGGGAACAAAGATCTACCTGTGGAGGGTAACACAGTCGTTGATTCTCTGGAAGCCTCACACGATGAGTTTTCTGATCTTGAACTCGATGGAAAAGAGATAAGTTCTTTGTGTTGGGCATCAACTGATGGTTCCATTCTTGCTGTTGGTTATGTGGATGGGGATATAATATTTTGGGACTTTTCTGATGGGCAAAAGGGGAAGCCATCCAATCATGTTGTTAAGTTACAGTTGTCTTCGGCTGAGAAAAGACTTCCTGTCATTGTTATGCATTGGTGTTTGGATGTATCCCGCAAGAGTAGTGGTGGAAAACTCTTCATCTATGGTGGTGATATCATTGGATCTGACGAAGTACTTACGGTAAGAACTCAGTTCAAATCAAAACGTTCGTAGCACAGATTGGTGACTTTCGCCAATTATAAACCGAGTTTTCTTCCAAATAGAAACATGCAAAAAAGAGTCGCAAAATTTCATCTAAACATGTTGCATTTTCATGCTGCAATGGAAACCCAATCATGAATTCTTACCTTGTATATGCAAATGTATAGCCTAATATGATATCCGTTTGCTGATCACCCTGTGCAGATGTTAGGTCTTGATTGGTCTTCTGGTATGGGAGGTCTGAAATGTGTTGGTCGTGCTGACCTAACCCTTAGTGGTTCATTTGCTGATATGGTCTTGTCTCCAATTGCCAGTTCAAGGCAAAGTGGGATGTTTTTATTTATGTTGACAAATCCAGGACAATTGCAAGCATATGACGATACCTCTCTGGCTTCCCTGATGTCTCAGAAAGAGAATAAGATTTCTGTTTCTCCGCTGCCATATCCAATGGTTGTACCAACAATGGATCCACATATGACAGTGGCAATCTTTGCTGCATTAGATGTGAATGATGAAACGTCACTAGCTCTTTCTGAGGTAGTCCCTCCACAACTTTCCTAAGTTATTCTTCCCATTGTGAGGGTATTAATTTATTATTTATTCCTAATAGATAGTCTTAGCTGCAAAAGCTCGAACTCCACGTACTCCATCCGGAGAAAGTGCACAATGGCCACTGACAGGTGGTGTTCCAAGCCACCTTGATGACTACAAGCTTGAAAGACTATACATGGCAGGATATCAAGATGGATCTATGCGAATATGGGATGCAACCTATCCATGTCTGTCTCTTATTTATGTTTTGGAGCCAAAGGTTTTAATGCTATAGCTTTCCTTCTTTTGAGCTTAATCTTGAAAACTCGTGTATCAGCTGGTTGATATTTTGATGAGAAAGTTTCCCTGCTATTAATAGTTTCATCCATCATCAATGATCAGGCAAATGTAATTGACATAACTGGAGTAGATGCATCAGTAACGGCATTTTGCTTCTGCTCTAAGACTTCTTATTTGGCTGTTGGTAACGAATGTGGTATGGTAAGAAGACCTGTTTCTGTTGATACTTTCTTGATTCCAGCTTAAATGTGCATCTGATTCTCTCTGGCTTTTCTAACTCTGTAGGTTCGCCTGTTCAAGCTGGTCGGCCATAAAAGTGGAGTAAATTTGGAAGTTGTTACCAACACTGACAAGAAAGGTTTGGTTATTGTGACAACACGTTGACACTGTAGATTTGTTCTGTTTTATCTCATTATGTAGGTTCATTACTTGTAGCTCACCATTTGCATCAAGAAGATGGTCCTCAATGGTTGGCTGTGTATTCCTTCCTGAGTTCCCCAGTATGCACACTGCAATTTGTGCAGTCTACAAGAAGGCTTGCCGTTGGATTTAAATGTGGCAAGGTAGGGATTGAACATATGTTTAAGCGTCGACATACTGCCGCTTTCTCTAGTTGAAAGTAAACAAATTAAAGTTCCAACAGTGACTTTCAAACCAGCTCTAATTTTCATTCCATATTTCAGGTCGCAGTGCTTGACATTGGTGTGCCATCAGTAATGTTCGTTACGAATAGCTTATCTGACTCAGGAGCCCCAATGAAGTCACTCTATGTGAAATCCTCTTCAGCTCCAACTGACTCCAAAAGTGATCCAACTGATCACAACTCCATAAATTCTGAAGAAGATTTAATCTTGTGTGCAATGACCATGGATGGACAGACCAGTCTTTTGGATGGCGTTACTGGGAAAATCTTTGCCTCATGCTTGAGACCTCTGAAGAACCCAACTGCGATTTGTATGCACATAATAGGTAGTTTTTCTGATACTAACATAAAAGGGTGTTTTCATATGCCTCTAGTATTCATAAAAATAATTCTATCTTGCAGAGGACTGCTATGACAACTCTGGAACTCCCAGTGAAAAACCAGCTGAAAATCCATCTGGGAAGCATGAGAACAAATCTCATATAACCAATGCTAGTGAGAGTCATTCACCAGATGGTGAACAGACTGCTGTCACAGAAGCAAAACTTGTTGATCAGAGATTTGCGAACTCATTATTTCTCATGTGTTCTGAGGATGCATTGCGCTTGTATTCTTTAAAGTCTTTCTCTCAGGTATATTACAGGATCCTTAATTTATGATTCCTAAAGTATCTTGCTAGCTTTTTTTCTGATAACAAGGACTTGCTTTCAATACCTAGGGAAGTCTTGAGAGCATTATGGAGGTAAATCTTCCAAGGCCGTGTTGCTGGATGGGTATCCTACAAAAAGATGGAAGGGAATGTGCAGTACTCTTGCTTTACAGAACAGGGCATATTGAAATAAGGTGACTTTTTAATTGGCTACCACAAGTATCATATATATGGCAGATAAAACGTAGTTACCATATCCAAACTTGTAGCTACTTGGTTACCAAATCCAATCTTGTACCAAAACCATTGACTGCTCCGAAAGCAGCTTTAAAAGAATGGTTTACTTTAATGAACAGATCATTCCCGAATCTTGAAGTTGTGGGAGAGAGCTCTTTACTGTCACTTCTTAGGTGGAACTTCAAGCCTAACATGGAGAAGACAGTATGTTCAGATGATTTCGGCCATGTCGTCCTGGTGAGACTTCTTAAAAGAGAGATTTTATATGTTGCAAATAAATCGATGAGACCATTGGATGTTTACCAACTTTATGGGGCTCTTGTTGGTTTGTTTCTTCAATGTGATGTATTAAGTATGTCAATTTTTTTTACTTAAAAAAAAAAAAAAAAATTATGTCAATTTAGATCTTGATTTTTGAGTTGTCAATTTAGATCTTGATTTATGAGTTGGCATGTATAACATTATAGGACTTATAAAAACTAAATCTACAGGTAAATGGTTGTGAAGTTGCCATCCTTTCGTTTTTGGCCCATGCAAACGGCTTCAGGTACTGGCTTACTGTTTTCTCTTCCATACTTTGTTTCTCAGTCACTACACCTAGAACTTTTGCATGCTAGCTAGCAAAGTAGCAGTTAAGGTACTAATACCTAACTCTGCATTCATCTCAGGCTTCCAGAGTCTTTACCTTTGCTTCATGACAAAGTCCTTGCAGCAGCTGCTGACGCTACCTTTAGCCATATCTCTGCTCATAAGAAAAACCATGTATGTTAGCTTTTCCACCTCTAAACCCTTTTTTCGTAAGCTCCATGATTTTGCTATAAAGTGTCTTTGACCACAGGATGGCGCTCCTAAATTCCTAAGTAGCATAATCAAAGGCTTTAAATCAAGCAGTGAACAGAAGGTGGACCAAGTACAAGATTTCTCCCACCTGAGGAACATCTTTTCTAATCCACCATACTTAAAGCCTTCTTCTACCGGTGGCGACGATGAAAAGATTGTCGAGCTAAACATAGGTCTGTTATATCTATACAAAGTTACTCCTCCCTGGTTTCCTGCCTGTGACTAAAAATGATTTTTTTGTAGATGACATCGAGATAGATGAACCTTTGAAGATCTTGCCTTCGAAAGAGAAAGACAAAAAGGAAAAGAAAGGTGAACATATCCGTTTGCCTCAAGTTCTAGTATCATTGTGAATGCATCAGACGAATCATAAGGTTTCTTGACAGATAAGCGAACGGATAAGGAAAGACTGTTCGATGGTGCATCCAGCGATGCACAACCCAAAACGAGAACAGTGGATGAAATTAAGTCCAAATACAGAAAAGCAGGGGTGAGTTAAAACCAATTTGAATATACTCAAAAGAGCTTATTTTTGCTTCGATCTAACATAGTTGGGTAATGTTTCCAGGAAACCTCGGCAATAGCTTCACAAGCAAAGGACAAACTTCTTGAGCGAGGAGAAAAACTCGAGGTCATATTTTATGCAGCAGAGATTTCATCTTCATTAAAACTGACATGTTTCCAAGCTATATAACACACTGATCCTAACTACAAAACATTTTTTTTCTTTGTTTCGTCTGCCAGAGAATCAGCCAACGCACAGCTGAGCTCCAAGACGGGGCTGAGAACTTTGCATCCATGGCACATGAACTTGCTAAGCAAATGGAGAAGCGAAAATGGTGGAACATTTGAGAAAGTTGCAGTCGTTGTGAGAATCTCAGCTTCTTCCGTATATAATAAGTTAATTATCATATGTTTTCCACAGGTGAAAACTCTCTTTCATTTTTTTTATCAACCAAAATCTGTAAAATAGATTGACCAAAGAGAGCAACCATTTTAACTTAACCTGAGAAGTTCCTTGCGAGCTGATTTGATCTTCCATTTTCCTTCTTTACGAGTGACTGTCTTTCAGAATATAAAATAAACTCTGTTTCATTTCTTTGTAAAATTTGGAATAAGAGAGACCATTGTGTTATAAAATAGTGTAGTTTCTTTCTTCTTTCCCTTAACTACGATGTTGAAAATTGATTGTTATTGACACATTTGACTCATACCTAATTCACTGAAAAATCCCGCTATTTTTCTTCTCCTTTCTTTGTGATTACAGAACACACAAAACCACACATTCGTACTTGACACGTCTATCTACTGATTAATTGAAAGATAAAGAAAAGGTCTTCCTCTGTGTCTGTCTGTGTGAGCTAGAAAAGCACAGAGAAGACTGATAGAGAGAGATACACGACGACAAGGATCCACCAACACAATATTCATATCTCTCTCTCCTCTCACTACGTTATCTCTTCACTCAGAGAGTGCATATATAAAGAGACAGACTTTCTCCTCTTTTTCTTCTTGGGAAAGCTCTAATGGCGAGCTGGGTTTTATCACAATGTGGTATTAGACCTCTCCCCAGATTCTACCCTAAACCCACAAACTCTTTTAACCCAACATCCACATTCAAATTCAATCTACCAATTACACCTCCTCTTTCTTCTCTCAATTCCCGGGGTAAGTTCTTCTCTAGAACCAGGAACTGGGCGTTGAATGTGGCCACGCCTTTAACAACTCTCCAGTCTCCATCGGAGGAGGAACACACGACAAGATTTGACCCAGGTGCGCCTCCTCCGTTCAATTTGGCAGACATAAGAGCAGCCATACCTAAGCATTGTTGGGTTAAGAATCCATGGAGGTCGATGAGTTATGTTGTCAGAGATGTTGCTATCGTCTTCGGATTAGCTGCTGCAGCTGCTTACTTCAATAATTGGCTTCTCTGGCCTCTCTACTGGTTTGCTCAAGGAACCATGTTCTGGGCTCTCTTTGTCCTTGGCCATGAATGGTAACACAACTCATCCTTATTTTGTGTCTGGACAAAATTGGATTTTGATACTGACAAACTGTTCATATCATAATGTAGACCAATCAAATTAGCAAATGGTTTAATTGCAGAGATACAACAGAATAAACACTAAAGTGCAAGTGTTTTGGTCTTCTTCTACATTGTTAACCAGTTAGTCCTGTTGATTACCTTGCAGTGGGCACGGTAGCTTCTCAAATGATCAGAGGCTGAACAGTGTAGCAGGTCATCTTCTTCATTCCTCAATTCTGGTCCCTTACCATGGCTGGTGAGTTTTGCTTCCATGCCCCTTCGATAAAATACAAACCTTTTCTCTCTTGGAAATGAATTACTTGCAGAATCTCACATTCTTCATGAATATATTTGACTTTTCCTTGTAGGAGAATTAGCCACAGAACTCACCACCAGAACCACGGGCATGTCGAGAATGATGAATCTTGGCATCCTGTAAGTTACACTCTCTATAACAAAACACAGATGTTGTTGAAACCTGGTTTATTTTTTTTCTTTGCCCTTACTTAGATAGAGCTTATGTTTCTGTCACTGCAGTTACCTGAAAGCATCTTCAAGAATTTGGAAAAAACGACTCAGATATTTAGGTTTACACTGCCTTTTCCAATGCTCGCATACCCTTTCTACTTGGTAATTCTTCTGCATCTTACTATAATCACTCCATCTGGTTATATCAAGTGGAAGAAGTTAATGTTTCACATGTGATTCACTGTGTTCGTGATACAGTGGAGCAGAAGTCCAGGGAAAAAAGGATCTCATTATCATCCGGACAGTGACTTGTTTCTTCCGAAAGAGAAAAAGGATGTTCTGACATCAACTGCCTGTTGGACTGCAATGGCTGCTTTGCTTGTTTGCCTGAACTTTTGTCATGGGTCCAATCCAAATGCTCAAACTATACGGCATCCCTTATTGGGTATCATCTACTTCTGTACCTCGCCGTTTCAGACAAACCGGGTTTAGTATTCCTTTGTTACCTCAGATGTGAAAGTATTTATTGGAGTTTCAAACACAATTAATGCAGATATTTGTAATGTGGTTGGACTTCGTCACTTACTTGCACCACCATGGACATGAAGACAAGCTCCCTTGGTACCGCGGAAAGGTATGCAAAATCTACTTCACCATTTGTAATCGAGTTACCTTAGGAGCCACTGTTGTTGTAAGAATCTCAAACGCTTCATGTACTTTTTCCCAAACGCAGGAATGGAGTTACCTGAGAGGAGGGCTCACAACATTGGATCGTGACTACGGATGGATCAATAACATCCACCACGATATTGGAACTCATGTGATACATCATCTTTTCCCGCAGATCCCACATTATCATCTAGTAGAAGCAGTAAGAATTTCTTGATGTGTTGAGTAAAGACTATGTGGACTTGGATCCACAAAGGTGTTAAAGTGCTTAACTTTCCATTTCTACTTTTTCCTTTTTCTCTTTTTCTAGACAGAAGCAGCTAAACCAGTACTAGGAAAGTACTACAGAGAACCGAAAAACTCTGGACCTCTGCCACTTCACTTACTGGGAAGCCTCATAAAAAGTATGAAACAAGACCATTTTGTAAGCGATACAGGAGACGTCGTGTACTATGAAGCAGATCCAAAACTCAACGGACAAAGAACTTGACAACAGACTACAATGAACCAGGCAGACAACTTAAAAATTCATCTTGGCCCATTCTTTATGTTCTTTTTGTTTTGGTGTAAAGCCTTTTCGAGATTGAAAAGCATTCATTTGTAGAAACATGTGGTAAAAATCTCCATCTAATTAATAATATAAATCACAAGGATCTTGTTCTTGAGAGCCCAAAACAACACTTTTACTTTATTTAATTAATAATATAGATCACAAGGATATATCTGTTGCTGATGAAAAGAAAGGGCATTATTTTTATCAGCCAGTTACATTTCAAAACTTAATGACACGGAAACAACAGGTTGATGCTCGAAACTATAGTTACAAGAAAAATTACCTTGGCTTATATTGCTAGCCATTAGTAGCGTACAGAGCGAACTGCAGTTATAAAGGAACTTATCTTAGACGTATCCTTCTGGATGCCGTCTGTACCGCAAATACCACTGCTAACATCAATTCCATCAGGTTGAAGGATAGAAAGAGCTTCTGAAACGTTTGTTGGATTAATTCCCCCAGCTAAGAGCCACCCGTTTCTGCTTCTGATGGAGGGTAACTTGAACTGAGCCCAGTTAAATCCTTTACCACTGCAGCAAATTATCATAATAAATATGGCCGTATACAAGAGTAAGATGTTATTAAGTCACTTGAGCCTTAGCTGATATTAGTGAAGGAGGCAGTTACTCTAAGCATGAGCGTTGGAATTTGGAACCACCTAAGTCCTAACCAACCTAACACGGTGCTAGTTTAATAAATTTGGTATATCTATTAGGTTGGACCTGAGGTATATCAATATCTTTCAGAAAATGCTTGAACCTATCACACTCTTGATATTTCAGTCACTTGTGAAAGAAAAACGGTTTCATGAGCTAGAGTGATTGTTTAACTTGTTCCTCTAAGGAGTACGTTACAATGAGACAATGCGAAGAAATATGAAAAAGTTGTTCTAGGTACCTCCCACCCGTTGCACTATCCACAAGAATCCAATCAGCGAGATGACAATCCTCTTCAGGAACTTCATTCAGGAGCTTTCCATCTTCGTTTGCATTAAGGACGTATATGACTCTCCTTTCACGTACTAATCCCGAGAAAGCAGCACGCGAACCATTACCATGAAGCTGGAAGGAACCATAATCATCAACAACTTTAGAAAGTTGAGAAAAACACCTTGGTAAGAGCAAGATTGAAATCAATAGACAACCTGCACAAGTTCAAGGTCTGCAGTATCAGCTGCTCTCAGTATCGTGTTCTCATCATCCTCAACAAAAACACCAACAGGTTTAGCCCCACCATCCCTGGCCACTTTGGAGATATCCTTTGCAACAGAAAGAGAAATGGATCGTTTAGAATTGGGCCAAATAATCATCCCGATGAAATCAGCACCAGCTTCAACTGCCATAGCAGCGTCTCGGGCTGATGTGATGCCGCACATCTTAACCAAAGGTCTATCCTTTCCTCTTTCAACATCTACAGGAGCAACAATCTCTGTTTTGGAAATACTGCAGGTGACTTTCTTGTTCTGAGCATACCCGACTCTCCAAAAAGACACATTTCGATTGCTTACAACTGAGCACCATCCAGTAGTCAACAAGAGAACGATGGCAAGTTTCAGTAATTTACCGAAAACAACTTGTAAAATCTCAAGAAAACTAAAAGTTACCGGATTTGTAGGTTGTGGGGAAATTCAGAGCTCTAGGATGGATGTGGAGATCTGTGGATATTCCCGAGGAAAAGAATAAATCTCAACTATTACCAAAACAAGACAAGAAAATATATCCTGAATTCACAAGAAAATTATGCAGTTGAGGACAATCAAACAAAAAAAACAAAAGTTAAGCTCTTGGAGTAAATTACATCGAACAAGATATCTCCCGATGAGCTCATCATTAGAAGAAGAGTACCTGTTGACATCTTAGCCCACTGTCGTAAATCTCAGATGATATCGAAGTTTCTCCCGTCGATAGAATGAGAAGAAGAGGAGGTCAGCGGAGACGGCGGTTGTACGGCTGAAGAAAATCGAGAATGGCGGAAAAAGAAAACGAAACTACCAACTTTTTGTTAGGTGTAATTAAACCGAACCAAACCGAATTATTGAATTTTCATTTGGTTACTGTAGAACCGAAAAAAGAGGCACATGTACTTGATCAAATAACATGAGGCTCGAGTCCGTCAACAAGAAAATGTAAACAAGGAGTCCATAGGAACGTATCTTTCATAAGAATTTGGACGAGATTTGAGCTAAAACCACGAGATGGAAAATAACCAGGGTATGCTTTTTAAAAAAAAATATGAAGTTTTGAGTAGAAAAAGGTTGAGAGTAATGTATATAAAAATAGGACTCCAATCATTACCAGACCAATGAAAGTTACTTAGCTATGTGAAAAGAAAAAAGTAAAGAGTTTATGGAAGAGTGATTAAGCTTTCGGAATAAGAAGTGGCACTACACAAATAATGATGAGCTGTGAAAAATTCACCATATGAATTTAATCCATAATTGTATATTACAAGCTTCTCCTCGTCGTCGCTACAATCATAAATCAATAACCTCTTGTTGAAAAGGGATGTGACCGGTGGTGTTGCCATAATATATTCCTCTTCAATACAAGAGAGGGTCGCACATGGAGCAAGTTTTGTGCCATGTCATATTGTCTTGATTTAACGACCATATAGTTTGTGTGTCCCCCTTATCCTCCGATAAGCATAGGCGGTCATTCAAGGTGCACATCGTGATCCGTCCATCATCTGCATCGGCAACCGGTATGTTGGTCATTACTGTAAAAGTTTCAGTGTGGAGATCGAAAGATAAGACTTGTGTTTCTAAAACGGCATCAATGAACCAATGGAGGGATCCATGTGCGTGAGCCGGGGCTTTAAGATGTAGTATTGGATGAGGACAAGAAACAATCACATCATACCAACACTTGGAGTCGAAAGAGAAAACTTGGCATGTATTAGTTTGGCCGTCTCTAGGTCTTCGCAGTGAGAGTTATACAACCAAACCAACTTGTATATTCCTGTGATAATGTCTTTACCGAATCCTGGAAAAGGCTCTGAATGCCGGTTATCTCTACCACAAAGAAGGGCTTGAGATCTCGCCTCGGGAAGTCTACGGTACCATCTAGTTGTGGGATTGAGCACATACATAAAGGTTTCTGAATATATGCAAGTCAGACCGTCGCAACTATTTGTATTAGTTACAATACCAGTTGTTGAATGGTTCTCAAACGAAACTAACGTTTCTCCCAAACTCAGTGTCCTAAGAGAAAGTTTTGTGCCGTCTACAAGTTTAAGAGGGCATACCAGGATACTCGGGTCTCGAGATCTCTTCTGATGTCTTAGATGGCTATACTGGAAACGCGGGGTCGTACAAATCGAACCACGGAAAAGTATGTATTGTATTGTATGTATATCAATCATACGTTGAAAATTTATGGTGTTTGTTCTTGTCATATTCGAGTTCCATAATCTTATATACATTAATTGACAAGTTGGTTAGAAAAAATATGATGTTTGGTTTTATCGTATTCGAAGTCATAGTTTTCTATATATTAGAGCATACACAGTGGGTTAACCGAAGGGATATATGTTA